>JAJMFS010000039.1:0-54198 GCA_030574815.1 Yamadazyma germanica | reverse complement strand
CCATCTGAGGCACGCCAGCGTGTTTCAATCCGTTATTACGGTTTTTTTTTTTTTTTTTTAACTACTTTTATTTTTAATTAATTTTTTTGATTGCAAAAGGTGCAACATATTTAAAGAAAGGGATCCCACCATATTTTTTCGATGTTAAACAAAAACAAACATTAACATGAGTATATATCCGCAAGCTCCACAGCAACAACAATATCCTTTTGGATATCAATACCCGGTATATTATAAACCGGTCACCGTACCGGGATCTCATATACCAGCAAATCACCAAAGTCAAGCACCACAAGCATCTGCCCCTCAGCAGACACCACCAAATAATGGGGGTGTTGTGGGACAAAGCGTGCAAAGCGTGCAAAGCGTGCAAAACATGCAAAGCGTACCACAAGTTATGCCGGGATATTACAATCCTCAATACATGATGGGAGCTGGATCTCCTGGTCAATTGCAATTACCATTTTATTACTACAACAGCATCAACGAAAAAAAATCCAAACTGTCCACCACCTGGACAGCCAAAGAAGACAAATTGTTACGAGAATTGAAAGAAAACCAAAAATTGGGATGGAGAGATATCTCGACATTTTTCAATGATAGAACTCCCAATGCTTGCCAATTCAGATGGAGAAGAATCATATCGTCGATCAATAAAGATGGCAGCAAAGAAGAAATGAAGAGTAGTAGAAGTTCATCGATAAGTTCGTCGGGGTCAATTTGTTTACTGCATTCCCGGTCTCTGTCGTTATCATCATCATCAGCATTATGCAGTAGTCCCAAGATAAATAAAAAGTCCCACCATTCAATTAATTATATATTGAATTGAATGGGAGTTGAACGGGAGTTGAACCGGCAAATTACGGCATAACGATAGATTTTTTTATACTAGGTATGTATTCAGTTCTAATTAATAGCATTTCGGGTTAAATAATGTAGTCGTAGGGTTGGGGAATGTGCCTTGCAATTGTCGCAGGTTAATATTTTGCAAAACTTGGTGAACCGCACAAGAAAATAAATCCGGTGATACAATGTATACAATGTCTACGGCATCTGCAAAAGTTAATATTAGTAATGCATGACCTGGTAAAGTTTAACTATAATCTTGTAGTGGTGGATGGCGACATTTACGGTGGCGACATTGGGTGGCGACATTTGGTGGCATACCATTGCAACATGGCAGCCTGCCGCCGGTCGATAGAGGTCTATTGACGTTACCCAACAATTTTACGGCCATTGATTGTACCCCGTTTCAGTTAAATCCCTTAATATAACTCAATGTAGAAATTGATGAGTTAAGGATATAATCCGCGGTGCGGGTTTTGATTTTGTTCAACTACAACCGATGAATCGATGCAATCATTTGGAGCCCGAGCATGGGTCGCTAAAGTGTCAATGCCCCTTTTGGCACCGCGATCGATGATGGTGGCACTAATTTACCACCATTATAATTTACCACCACCATTGGGGTTGGGGTTGTGTTGCGAGGAACATCAGTGTACCAGACCATGGATTCCTAATTGGGCCCCCTATTGCTATGTCATCGATGCATTCCGTACGGTTTGGTTGCTGGTAATCGACCGCCTTGCAATACCTTATAAGGTAACCATACTGCATTGTAGCAACCGATATCCAGGCACGATGTCGCATGATGATGTCGCATGATGGGAACCGATTCAATTATGAGGGCATGGCACTGCATATAACCTTGGGGGAATTGTCAATGATGCATATACGTTAATAGGTTATTCGACGGTTTTCAACCCGGGATGTCGTAGTCTGTAATAGATGGGTAGCCACATCCTGTGAAAATTCTAGATCCGGTTACATTCCGTTACATTCCATACATATGTTACATTCTCTGATTGCCTTGCTAGTTACGATCGACATCTGCAGGGTGTGTGCGATAGCATCCTTTGATATCAGGAATTGATCAACTTCTTGGCTGAGCCTTTCTTATTGGGATGCTCTTCTCTGGCTCTGCTCTTCTGTGGCTCTGCTGATTTTCTGTGATGATAACTCCGGCTCGCAACACATAAGTGATTTTCCTAAACAGGAAGATGAACTCTAAAAGGCCCGGGCTGGCAACCAGTACCGGTAAAAGTTGTGACAGCCATCCGTAAGTTTGACTATTTTCATCGATGTTTGAACCCGGCTCCAAAGCACATATACGAAATCATATGCAAGGCACCTGGCTTGCACATAGGTGAACTACGCTTCTTTGCAGGGGTTCAGAGGCATTGGTTTGAGCACTGGAATCTGGTGTACATTGACAATACTATTTCCTATTTCTTATTTCCACCACCTATCTTACTAGTAACATAATATGGCATACAATAAACCGGATCGATCTTCTCTAAGTCATATTTATCACTGTCTATCATACTCAAACCAGCAATCCCGAAACAAGTATGATAAATATCAGTTCTATTCTCTCTACGATCACTGATTCCCCCATTGTCCAAATCCTGACATGAAAGAATAAACTCTGCAAGCTTGGGCAAATGAATATAATTTTCAGCCCCAAGCATCTTTAATGGACTTAATACCCACCAGGAGTAACATACATCAGGCAATTTCTCGGGACGTCCATTCAACCCTCCTTCCGCCACTTGTCGTTCACTTAACCAGCTACATAATTTATCCCGTTTAACCAAATGTAAACGATCCATGATAGCAAATGCTCCCACCACCGTAAATACCTGGGCTCCATGGCTTTCAGCACCTGGCTTAAGCCCATATCCCCCATCGAAGTTTTCACATTTGACAAGATATTCACAAGCTTTGTCTATAATATCTTGCAGCAACTGTCCAAGAATACGTAAACTACTTACGGCATTATACACAAACCGGCTATCTACCTCTCCGTAACTATCTCCCATAAAACTGCCATCACCAACCTGGAGAGACTTGATAAAGCGCACGACCTTCGATTTTTTAGCATCATCGATTTGGTGCAAGGCGTTGTAAATACAGAGAATTTGGAGGCCTGATAACGTCAGAAGCATGTGGCCATCGTGGCCGGGGAAGGCCCCAAACCCCCCGGATTTGTCGTCGAAGCAGGACATGACAAACTCAATTACCTCATCTCTGGGAAGCGAGTCGAGAGATTTCAAAGTAGCAAGGGCAGTGACGGCCCAGTAGAGCCCGTTGAGTCTAAGATGTTCGGAAAGCCAGTATTCGAAAGACTGCTTTGAGATCGAATTGTCGAGATCTTTAATGTACTGGATGTGTTTGGATTTTGCTAGCATATGGGACATTGGTACCACCGACAGAGCAGTGCGACATTGGTCGGTAGCGGAGGGCCGTGCGACATTGGTACCAGCGAGAGGGCAAGTGCGACATTGGCACCAGGCAGTGCGACATTGGCACCAGACCAGTGCGACATGGTACCGGGTTCACTATCACCCGGTACCATACCTGCCAATATCAAGACCTACAACTCCAACTCCCCAATTCCAGTCATTACCCAATCCCACACTTGCCGCAGGCCGTAGAGTCCAAATCAGCCCCCCAACTTCGCCAAGAAATTGACCATAGCCAGAAACATGTCAATCAATTTACTCAGCCGATTAACCCAAGTCACGTGGGATTGAATGATCCCAGTTGAAAATTTACCAATTATATAAGAAGTAACATTTGTCCCCAATTGTTTTTTTTCAACCTTATTTAACAACTCAATTGATAATGTCCGACACCAGAGCCCCATTACGTTTAGGATCTACTGCACCAGATTTCCAAACTGAAACTTCCAATGGTCAAATTTCTTTCCATGAATACATTGGAGATTCATGGGCCGTTTTATTCTCCCACCCAGATGATTTCACTCCCGTTTGTACTACTGAATTGGGAGCTTTTGCCAAATTGGAACCAGAATTCACCAAGAGAAACGTCAAGTTGATTGGTTTATCTGCTAATGGTACTGAATCCCACAAGGCCTGGATCAAAGATATTGATGAGGTTACTGGATCTAAATTGACTTTCCCAATCATTGCTGATCCAGAAAGAAAAGTCGCCACTTTATACGATATGCTTGATTTCCAAGATGCTTCTAATGTTGATAACAAAGGTTTACAATTGACCATCAGATCTGTTTTCATCATTGACCCATCCAAGAAAATCAGATTGATCATTACTTACCCAGCTTCGGTTGGTAGAAACTCTGCCGAAGTCTTGAGAGTTGTCGATGCTTTACAAGCTGGTGACAAGCACAAGATTGCTACTGGTATTAATTGGATTCCTGGTGATGATGCTATAATACCTGTCACTGTTAGTAACGAAGAAGCTAAGACTTTATTCCCTAACTTCAGAATCATCAAGCCTTACTTACGTTTAACTCCATTAGACTTGAGTGAAAAGAAAAATTAAATAGTGAATGAATTAAGTGTCTGTTGATTTGTGTTATGTCTATTATGTCTGTTGTCTGATCATATTACATGGTTACTGTTGCCATACAAATGGCTGCAAATTTATCTACTGAGAATAGAACGTACCGCTTGGCGAGATGATCATAATAGCATTTATTCCTAATCTTCTATACTCTAAAGTCTCTACAACTCTTGGGAAACTCTCATAACTCTTGCAAATTCTACATAGATGTGCCAAAAATGAATGCAATCGTTATGTTCCCATCCTTTTATTCAAATCAAGTACTTCTAAAATCAAAGTACTTCTAAAATCCACTTCTAAAATCCAAGTACTTCTAAAGCCACTTCTAAAATCCAAGTACTTGCAAAATCACTTGTAGACCCCCCAAAACAATCTCCACATCCTAAAACCCTCTCGCCATGGCTTCAACCACTTCAATTGGTTGCAAATGGTATACAGGAACACCCCCCTACACCAAAAGCCAATCGCATTTTTCATCTAAGACATCACACACAAACCAATAAAATGAACATCGTTAAATCAAGATCAATACATGTTCCCCGTCTCAGACTAACCAGAAACGTTTCCCAGTTACGCTTCATTGAACCTCCCGGCAAAATTCCTTTTAAACCGACCGTTTACGACAATTTTTCACCCAAAAACCCGGAAATCCCCCAACACACTCAATTCAAATCGTCAGACTCTCCCAGTTCAGACCACTCTTTCAAAGACCAACATAAAACGGCTAATCTCGGTAAAACCATAGAACAGCTAAAGATTCTTTTGCCAAATGTGTTAAAAAAACTGCTCCACAAACAACTTATTTCACCAGATATACTTCTCCGAATATGCCCTACCCATTTCGATGAACTAAACCACTACTTGCCCCGAATAAAGGGCCATGTGTCATACTATACGACGTTGAAGACGATCCAGGTGGTTTTGACATCGATAATTGTCAATCCCGAAGTCAAATTACATCTTCAATCGATAAAAATCATGAATTCAGACGAAAGTAATATCGATTTTTTATGTGTATACAAACACACCACTAAAATTCAAGTCAGATGGACCACCTGCAGCGAAGGATGCCACCATCTTGCGGGAGATTCGGGGGAGTATAATTCCACATCAAATGCCAAACTTGGAAGTCATAAATGGTCCAAAGTAGATACTCTGAAATTCCCGTTGAAAGAGGAGGGCCGACTTAAATCGATCTCTCAACTAACCACCGGTCTTGTTGGGCTTATGAAGGAACTGAATCAATTGGAGCGGATTATTAGTGGGATATTTATATTTGAACTTAACCAAGACAACTCTCAGATTGTCGTACATACGATAGAGGATGTAAATATTGTAGAGAAACGAGAACCACAGGTGGAGGGATTGAGAATATGTTAGTGTAAATATAGTGGTATGAATGTAAGTAGCATAATAAATGTAAATAGCATAAATGTAAGCATAAATGTAAGCATAAATGTAAGCATAAATGTAAGCATAAATAAGCATAAATGTAAGCATAAATGTAAATAGCATAATGTACATTGACGAAGCTGGTCATTTCCCTACACTGTATCAAGAAAACTAGATATTTAAATCCTTAACCAAGAGCTTCATCACTTCTTCCCCACTTAAACCATGCTTTGCTAACCGATAATTCTGGCCCACCAAGTAAAACTTATTTTCTGTCTGTTTCAGACCAGGCCAAGATTTATATCCATGATAAGAGAATCCATAAGGAGGATAATCATCCCTGACCCCCGTGCTTTTCTCCATCAACTGTTCAATAAAAGGGGTCCTTAAACATCTGGCAGGTCTCCCACTAACCAAATCAGTCATGATGGTGGGTAATGAGGAATTACCAATAAAGTCATTACTCAAGCTTTCGGTAGTATTGACGAAAGCGGTACCTAACACAACAGCACTAGCCCCATTATCCAAATATGAAGTAATATCATCACTGGTTACAATACCACCAGCAGGAATTACAAAACAATCGGGATTCACCAACTGTTTCACCAGATTAAACAAACTCCAAGTCAGTAAATTTTCATCGAATTCAAACTCCAAGAAATTGCCTCTATGACCCCCTGCTTCATACCCTTGTAAAATCAAGCCATCCACCCCGTTCTCCAATAATATCTCCACCTCTGCCAAAGATGTTGCGGCTGCAAAAATCAATATTTTATTTTTTTGCAACCGTTTCAAAACCAGGACTGAGGGAATCCCGAAATGGAACGACACAATTGCCGGATTATAATCGATTATTTTATCAAGAAACCCATCGAAATCAGGAGATTTTTCAAATTCCTTGAAAGAAATGCCACTGTTTTTAAGCTGTATATCTTTGGTTTTATCATCGTACAATCTATGCCAATTATCCACCTGGTGGGATGAAATATCATTATGAATGTCATGGCTGAAAAAATTGATGTTGACACAGGATTTTCCTGAATTTGATATTCCCGATTTAAAGGTCTTAAGCTCGTCAGATATTTTCGTCTGGTTAGTGAGGAAGGGTCCAAAAGCCAAGGAACCAATTCCCCCAGATTTACATACTGAAGCCGCAAGTTGGGGAGTGCTGATTCCTGCCATTGGGGCCTGGATGATTGGGTAGGAGATGTTGAGGAGTTGGGTGAGTTGTTTATGTGATTTCATTGGATTACAGAAGAGAAAGAAGAGAAAGAAGACAAAGGAAAGGACAGAGGGAACAAAGGACAGAGGGAACAAAGGACAGACACACGACTGAGAAACTGCCACGGTGTAGTGGTGCAGTCCAATCATCGCACCACACCATCATCGCACCACACCATCATCGCACCACCACGATCCAACACATACGACAACAGATTAAATACTGTATATTAATGTACTAACTAAACCTCTCGTCTCCTCTCCCATCTTCCCCTTTTTCCACCTCTTGTCGGCCCCTACTTCACAAACACAAAGTAAGCCCCCACGGCAACAACAACAGCCACCACAGCCAATAAAGGAACATTACTACCTTGAGTTTCAAAGTCCAATTGGGACTTAATCTCCTTGGTGACACCACCTTCCAACTTCCCAATCAACAAACCCTTCAAAATCTCATGGGCATCATCAGAATGTCCAATATCATCAAACTCTTCGGTGGCATCAGTTCCACCACAGTCCAAAACAACTTCTTCTCCACCAGGATGTTCATCGAGAAAAGATGAACAATCATACACTAACCCATTGTATACTATCCATAAATCATCGGAGGTCTTGTGGTTAGCAACTTCTTCAATATTGTATACTTTTAAGTCTTCGGTTTCTGACATGTTTGATGAAATTATTTTTCGTGTGAAATTTATTTGATAAAGCTTCGAGGTTATAACATGTGAATCTCCAATCAACTGGCTTTTATATATAATCAGCGTGCGCCGGCGAGGGATCGTTTGACTGGATACGGCAACCAGCTGCGGGCGTTGAATGTAGCTATTTGCGCTTATAGAGGTATATTTATTATAGATAGCGATGGTGTTTTGTTGGGGATGTGTTGATATAGAATGCTCCTTAAGCTGAACAACCGAACAACTAAACAACCGAACAACTGAAATAATGTGATGAGGTGATGCTTCAACTTTGTTACTTTTTCTCTCCCCTCTTATTTCTCTGCTGATTTTGTCTCAGTTCACAAACGAATTGCGTTGGGCTGTTCCTGCACATATGCCTGGTTTATCTGATATAATTGTAATAGTCATTCCTACATTTCTATTTATCAATTGTAACTTGTTATAGTCATTCCTATATTTCTCTATCAATCGTAACTTGTTATAGTCATTCCTACATTTCTCTATCAATCGTAACTTGTAATAGTCATTCCTACATTTCTCTATCAATCGTAACTTGTAATAGTCATTCCTATATTTCTACTTATCAATCGTAACTTGTAATAGTCATTCCTACATTTCTCTATCAATCGTAACTTGTAATAGTCATTCCTAAACTTCTATTTATCAATTGTAACTTGTTATAGTCATTCCTATATTTCTCTATCAATCGTAACTTGTAATAGTCATTCCTACATTTCTCTATCAATCGTAACTTGTAATAGTCATTCCTATATTTCTACTTATCGTTGCTATGCTACACCTACTTTGTCTGATTAAGACAAATAACTGATATCGATTCCCTTTTTTTCTAACTTTTGCTTCCGGACTTGTTTGCCATTATCAAACTTCTGGCTCAACTTTTCCCAGTGTTTCTGACTCTTTGGTTTATCATTTCTATTTCTACTGATACTTTTCCATGGAATGACCTTGAATTTGGTCAGGCTGAATATCATGTCACTAGGATTCTCAACCACATAACATTTAACTAAATGGCCATATAATAAATAGTTATTCATGGCTTCACTAGCTACCTTGGCAACGTTTACATTGTCGAATTCCACAAACCCATAATGTTTGGATTTTCCGGTCTTCTTGTTTCTGCTTAACTTGACTCTACTTATATCTCCAAATTGACTGAAATATTTCTCCATTTCTTGTTCTTGAAATTGTTCTGGAAGTCTTCCCAAATATATCACTCCTTTCTTTCCCTTGGATTTAGAAATGTCCACTTTCTTGGATGGCTTGAGAATAACATGTTTATTGGCTTCTTCTAATCCTTTGATTTCTTCTTCGTCTTCTTGTTCTTCTTCCTCACTATCTTCACTCAATTCTACGTCACTTTCGCTGGAGCTTTCGCTGGAGCCAACGGTGATTTCGTCTTGTTCAGCTTTTGGTTCGACCGGTTCGCTGGTCTTTGTTTCCTTGGTTTTACTTGCTTTCAATTTACTGACAGCCATGATAATTTTGAAATATTTCATCTCATCGCATATTTTATTTTTTTATTTTTTTCTGTGCAGGACATTGATTTTTCAAAAGTTCCTCATCGCTAAATGCCTTCATCGTACTTTGGATCCTGGCTTTGCCGGTGGCCTAAGCCCAAATCTGTAAGGGTCTGCTTTTTCGAGGCGACGGACTGGTAGGATTTTGTTCTGGGAAAGTATACGAAAGACCATTCGATTCTAGGAAATCGGGAGTGTGAATAATATTCCTTTCTTTGGTAATGCAGCATCCGGAGTGGATATCACCAGATCGTACTTCATCTCATGAAACTCAAAGTCCAGGGAACTTTCGTTAATTTGGATCCTTTCCTTGACATGATTTAAGTGAATAGTTTCATGCTTTATTGGTGCGCCAGAATATTGCAATGGTTGAATTTTATAACATTTGGTCTGTGAGACCATTCGCTTTAGAGAGCAATCACCAAGGCGGTAGTTCAATTGGTTGCCGGTGGAGATATGTTTTGGTGGGAATATATATGGTGTATATATCTACATAGGATAGGAAGTTGACAATTTCAAGTTGTTTGGCGACATTTTTCCTGTTTGAAAAATGGCTGCAAATTTTACATTTTTGCAATTTTAAGCAGGAGTCAAGATTCCGTTCTCGAAGATCGCTTCAGTGGGAGAAACGAAAGTGATGTTCCAATTACTGGTACCAGCCGCTACTGAACATTTATCCCAAAGATCAAGCGTCTTTCTGTAACTTTGTACGACGGTCTGGAACACATTTCCGTCTTCATCTTCGATAACTGGGGCATATTGGATATACTTTGACTTAGGAATACACATTTTCTTAGGATCCAGATACCCAAACCATTCGTCAAAACAATCAATATAACTGGAAAGTAATCCATAACGTTTTGGAGTTACGTAATAAGCAATTTCAAAGGAATCTCCCGAAACATCATCGTAAAGGGTTCCGGTCCATGTGTTGTTTCCGGTAGCTTCATCGTGATGAGTCCTTTCCATTGTAATTGTATAGTTTTGATTGAACTTCCAAGGATATTCATTCCAGCATGTTACCCCAGGACCCAAATCTGCTTTATCCTCACAATGTTTGGAATCAGAAAATGGACCACTACCAAAAGCACTGTAAGTTAAGTGCTGTAATGCCTTGCCGCCTCTTGGTTGCCAACCAAAATATCCACTTGTCTCAGCATGTGAGAAAAATGCCAGGGTAGCATAATAATATCCAGTAAGATTACCACTAAGCACGTTAACGGTGGAGCTTACTTTAACGATATTAGATTGTCTAGTACTAGCATCTGGTGAGATATCGAATTGAACGTGGTTAGCAAATGCTTGGGCCAATAAGAAAAAGATTGCAAAAATCATACTTGATGAAATAAACCATCGAAACCATGGGTTTTTTATACTTCAGACTAGTGTATTTGAATTTGAATTTGAATATTTTCGAAGGTGAATAAAGTTTCCAACAACTTTGAATAAAGCCGGATCGGGAAGTTGACGGGCTCGCAACTTCCTAAAACGTGAAACTCTAACCGTAATTACAATTGATAATTGACTTATCGAATATTCACATCCGAGAGATAAACCCTTGTTGTAGTATAGGCTGCAGGCCGAATTTCATACTGATTTACATCACTCGGTCATGTCTAAAAAAGTTGGCAGTTCATTGAAAGTATATCATTTCAGCCATCAATCTTTATAGAAGATTAGCCTTTATCATGTTGAATGCAACCTGAATATCGATGATGTTGCGATGAGGTATTTTCAAAGTTTACCGCTTTCAGTTAGGTAATGGTTTGTAGTCTTCTATCCCGAAGACATGCTGAGTGATAATTCAGGTATATTTAAGCTTTAACTCAAGGCACTTGATATATGGTTACCGTTTAAAGTTACGAACATCAAAACAAGGTTTTCGAGTTAGCCGTTGCACAGTAACTAATGTGCTACAATATTCGGCCGATATAGGCTAGAATTAGAATGAGTTCTGTGGAATATAACCATTTCAAAGAATGTTGCGATGGGGTATTGAATTTAAGCACCGGTACAGTATTCCCTGCAATGGTTTGTAACCTCCGGCTACAAAAGTTGTTGGGTGAATCATAATTATCATTTGGAATTATACTTTGCAGCCAGTGCTGGATTTGCCATGTTTGTGCTGCTAATTATGGTTTGGGGTTATCGATAATTTGAAGCCAGAAACAGAATAATCCTGATATCATATTCATCCATTGGTAGAGAAAGATAGTCGAATAATATACCCACTAACAAAGATAATACTATAGAAATGAAACCTCTAGAATTCGTTGAAGTAACTGAAGCCACTTGCATAGAAACTATACCATATTTACGGGAAAACTTTCATAACCTATTGTATTTCTACCCAATGGTTAATAGCACCTCCTGAATACTAACCCCATATATGTAGTGAATTCTCGTTCTGCACACCAACTTTATCTCTTGTCCCAGTTCTTATACTGGCGACCCTTAATTCTCTAAACTCTTCTTTTAAAGTTTCATTTTTTCATAACTTGTTCCATAATAAATGACACTTTCTCACCCACTACATCCAAGTCCATAACAAAAAGCTAACCTATAGACCGAAGTAAGTTTACTGAAGCATATAAACTGGGAAGTCGGAAATTACACCGGAAAAAAATAGATCTCTAATATATCAATGCTATACTTGAGGTCATAATGACCCATGACCCACGTCCCCGCAACTATGTGCCCCATGTCCCCATGTTTATCAGCTTAATCTTTGATTCTGGTAATTCTCCATCTTTTCTGCTTGTATGTTTGTTGAATTTGCTGCCCCATGGCCACGGCCTAATGCACCACCCCCCTTCCATCGATAAAATATAGTCCATAGCAGTATATGTACCTCAAGCATATCAGATATCTCCTCTACCTCCCGGTTGTATCAATTTGGGGAGTTTTCAATCAAGTGTAATAATTCAAACGTCTTTTTGGCTGGTAATCCTACGACATTGAAATAGTCCCCCGAAATTCCGGTAAATAACACATTTCCAAGACCCTGGTACTTGAATCCTCCAGCGACTTCAAGTCCCTCTTTTGTGGAAATGTACTTCTCTATGATATCGTTTGAAACGTTGGAATCAAAGTTCAAAACAGTCGTTACTTCTTCCGATAAAATGCTAGGAACATCAGTGCCGTCTCCAATTCTGGCGATTTGAATCGATGAAATGACATTGATTATTGGATGTTTTCTGTAAAATTCAAACATTTCCCTCAGTTTCTCTTTTGTCTGGGGTTTTTCCAAGATATTGCCACCGCAGTCAATTATAGTATCACAGCAAATGATTATCGTAGGGCCTGTGAAAGGCCGGTCAATTAATGACTGCAACTTCCCTCTTGCCGTGCCACGGACATAGTCTTTTGGAGCCAAGGTTTTGGGTAAATTCTCTTCGAAATCAGGTGTGATTATTTTGATATTGGTGAGTTGTAGCACCTCTTGGAGAATTGCCAATCGACGTTCACTGGAACTTCCAAGGATAACGGTATATTTTGACAAATCAAGCATTGAATTTGTGGTTGAAAATTTCCCTTTTTGGATTTTCGGTTGCAAAATGGATGCGAAATCGTATTTGTATATTGATGCCAGCATTAACTATACATGTATGTGTGTGGTTGCTAAGGTGGTAATTCTGTCTCTATTTCTGGATATCATTTGATTGGTTCATGTGTTGTCGAATAACGAGAGGGGACGGGGACTTTCTTCAATGACCAATAGCTCATTTACATAAGTCTTGGGACGATTCCTCTTGATTTCATCGACTTGTGGATAAGTGAAAGAATTTTCGGTGGAGTAATGATCCCTATGTTGACAATTCATGGCATCGAATTCAACCCCATGTCCCAATTCATAATCTGATTTGCTTTCGCCCCTTTTGGCTTTTGACGAGAATAAACTACGGGATCGGATTCTTTGATAACAACATTTTCCACAGAAACAAAGAATATATCTTTCTTTAAAAGTGTTTTCGAATAATTTGGTCGTAAGTTCCAATGAACTTGAATCACTGGGTTGACCATGCTTTAATATATGCCCATATAGTTTGGATGTATATCTCTGGTATTCAGCTTGGTTGAGTTGGTGAGTATGCCACACCAAATCAATATCTAAATCAGGCACCACTTGGAAATCTTCTGCAGCTTTGATCACTTTCAAAAATTTGTGATATCTTTCAATAGAATCTTCTGCTATTTCTTCTAAATGAGATGAATTTATCCAGTCAAGCTTTGCAATGGAACTTATTGAATTAATTTGACTTTCAACAAAATCGACCAAATCTTCCATTAGGTGAATTTTATTTTGGAAGATCGTCATATGAATTGGGTTCATCCTTAAATATTTGCTCATTCGATCGTATCCTTTACTAGAAACAGAATTGGGTGATTCTTGAATGAATTGGGTGAATGGTACTGTTGTTAAGCTTTCAAAGAATTTTCTTAATTTATTCATTTTAGTGAGTTTTTCTGAAGCAGGCCCTTCACTAGAAATAGTATCAATTGTGTCTCTCCAGAACACTCTTTTTTTCAACTCATCAAGTGAAAGAAATGGTTGGAATCCACAAGCACAATTATCAATATCAGACAAATGAAAATCCTTGTTTGAAAACCCAACCTTTCCTGTCAATGCATCGTCGTAAACAGAAGTCACCGCAAGTCCTTTACTACAAATTGGACAATATATTGTGACATTATATTCACAATTCTCGAATGGAATGTATGCACTATACGTGAATGATTCCATTGCAGCTAAACTCCCGCTAATGAATTGTTGAAAGTTGGTTACATAGATATCTTCCGGATCAAATAGATAAGTGTGATTTGAGATTTGACTAGCAATTATACTCAAAGGGAATGGAAAATCGAAGAAACTCTTTAGGCTATTCTTCATAGTGAACTGGGTATAGGCTTCTGTATTCAATATCAATGAGTACCAGATTAGACATACATCAATTGGCGGAAGTAACTGTGACATCCTCGCTATAAACCCATATTCTCCTTCCTGTTCAATACATTTCTTTGCTGCATTAACAAACACAAGAAAGCGTCTAACTGACAAAGTATGATTGGCTGCAAAAACAGAAATTGATTGCTGCAAAATTGTAAAACATTTCAATAATTTCAAATGATTGATTATATCATCTGTAGATGGGACATCGGAGGGTTTTGCAATTGGGGTAATTGGCGGCAGAGCAATATAACCAGTATTGATAGAAGTGTCAATCCAAATATCGTTTCCATCAAGTACTGGAGTGGTAGACATGGAAGATACAGGAGTAGTTGGAGACGGTGTTGGTTGACAACTGAAAGAATTGAAATTATACATTGTATATAGAGGCTAATAAAAAAGTAGGAAACCTGAATCCTTTATATACTTTTCAATTACATTGATCTTGCGTGGGGCTGTGATGATATAATCAGTAGTTAAATCTAGTTCATGACAGTTTTGATGCAAGACTGTATACAACTATACAGATTTGATAAATTTTAGGAAATGGGGATTTTATAGCCGACCGAAAAACAAATTTTCCTAGATTTTACAGCCGACACATGACTAGCGGCAGCCCTTTTTTTCAGTTTACGAGTGGACCTGGCGTGGCTGAACCTAAGCCTATTTGATCAGTACGTCTATTTATTACAATTGCAGAGTTTAGAGAGACACCTAAAGTGTATAAGTGACATATATTCACATATATATCATCTATGTCTTTGTTCCGAAGAAAAAGTGGCCGTGGAAAAGCATGAACATCGCAAGTAGTTACCTGCAAGTGGGGCCCGGGCTCGGATCTGCATGAATCATTTATTTGAATCATCTAACGTCGATCTTCGTTTAGCCTTTCCAAAATCAGTCCACGAGTCTTGGTTACCGTCAACAGCCGAACGGGTATAGATCAACGTTTTTGATTTACTATGTAGTACGCCATGACTTGCCATTATTGTATTCTTATCTATAGCTTGTTAATCAATGTTCGGATTTGACCTTGTTTCTTTGATACTATCTCTTGCTATTGAGAGCAAGAAATGGATGATCAGAACAGCTGTGTGTGACATTGTTATAATTCAGTGTTCATTGATCAAATACGAGATTCATCTCTTTTTGCAGCCGAAAAAAAGGAGTAAATAATAGTTCAAGTGTATATTTCCAAACTTATATAGAGAAGTTGAAGCACCAGCTTGGTGTAGTCTCATTTTGATCGTATGATAGCCTAGAGGAGATTCTTATTAAGTGAAATGGGTTATCTGTTTCATCAAACATTATTATTAATTATAGCGTTACTCACAAACATAAGATCCATATCTGACTAGATAGCGTAGGTATACAGCAGATTTTGCATAGCATCTTGTTATTGAAATCAATACATTCGACATAAAGCCCACAAATTCATGGTTTCTGCAGTACGGTCTATAAATACCAAGTATGAAGTAGTAGCAGATTTGGATCAGTATGATTCCCCTAATTTTCCAGAGATTTTCTATCCAATTTCTTCATCATTTGCTTGTAAAATGCTGTGTGGATATCATCAAATTCTTTAGACTTATCAGTATCGACATTTTTTTCAACTTTTATTGGTTTATCGTCATCTTCAATTTTCTTTTCCTCGAATTTAACGTTCGAACACCATACCAAATGGTCTGAACTCTTTGAAATCAAATTGGCATGTTCGTCGAAAACTAAATCTGTTCCCACAAGTTTTTGCCATTTTAATTGATAAACTTCTTCTTCTCTTGCAGCCAAATCACTTATCATATCACCTCCACGTTGTTTATTTGACAACCTACCAAGCGGCTTATCCAGATTAATGTCAGTTAACTGAAATTTTGATGTTGGTCTTATAGCATCCACACCTGTCCCACCATATTTTGGAACTTCTACCGTTACATAAAAATCCTGATAGTTAGTATATTTTATAAGTATTAAAAAAATCTATTTACTTACTTGAGTCTCTTCCAGTGACTGTACATCTTTTGAAGCATCTGCAGCGTCTGTAGCTGCTTGTTGACGAGCCTTAATATCTTCATCAGAACCAGCTTCGAAACCGTAATGGAAGTCCCAATTCATTTCTTCTCCTTGTGACAAAAACTCGCAATTACCATTCATTTTAAGGTCCCAATTATCACCATTTCTAACATATTTATCTAAAGAACAGGCCCCTGCTCTTAACACATTTTTATCTTGGTCCAAATATTCTTTGACATTGTTGTATTTCATCAAAGACATTCCCAAAGCAATCTTGGTAGCAGCATGGGATACAATCAAAATATTTCTTGTTTCTGGGTATTTAGATTCAAAAACCGGGATAAATTTGGACCAGAATGTCTCACAACGATGGAAAATTTCCTCTTCCGTTTCCCCTTTCAAGCTTGGAATAACCCCAACAGTATTATCCCTGTGCCAAGTTTCCTCGTTGGACAAATGAGGAAAGAACTTATCTAAAGTATCGTAATTAGCTGGTTCCGGAATAACACCTCTTCCTACCTTATACCATTCCCCAACCCCTCTTTCCAAAACGATAGGAATATCCAATGCTTGGCTGATAGGCTCGGCGGTTTCAACGCATCTATAAAATGGCGACGTCAAAATAAATTGTGGTTGATCAGCTTCTGGGAGAGACTTGATGAAGACGGCCAATTCTTTGGCCTGGTCAACTCCATGAGGTGCTAACGGTGGATCACTATCAATCCCGGTAGGATTTGGTGGGTGTGGTGGCGGGAGCCAGTTCATTCTGTAGCCGTGTCTGGCGATATATATATTCTGAATTGTCATGTTTGTGGTGTTGAACTAGTAGTTGTAATGGTTGAAAAATTATCCTTGTGGTCGCATTTCGACGGGACGTGGTATGAGGTGCAATGGTGGAGTGGTTGGGTGGTGGTGTTGTGGAATTTTGGCTTTATGGCTTTTTGGGTGTACATTAGCTTCTTGTTGGGTTGCTGGTCAGGGAAATGTGGTCCGTTTCGAAATGGGAGATGTGGAAGAATGTTATGGGTATATTGAGTTTTGGGTTTTTTGCAATCTGGTTACGAGCGATGCATTGATGATAGAAGTAAGAGTAGAAGTATGGGACAAATTATTTCGGTGAATATTTGGTGCTGTTCCTGTTGTGTAGTTGTGTATATTCTATATTTCATAATTTAAATTATTTATTTTGTATTGCATACCAGATCAACGAAAATTGTCAAAATATCAAAACTGGCAAATTTCACTAACTACTCATAATTGCTAAATATATTTTCCACTGAATTATAATCAACTACTTAGACCTCATGTCTTGTTCGACTACTACAGAAGTTGCTTGGCAAAAGTGGTCCATGTTACCCAATTTTGCATCTTAGGTTAGCTGCACGGCTTCATTGATTCTGAAACTCAATCTGGCTACTGTGTAGGTAATATGCCGTTTAATTTCCCGATGAATGCAAATCCCCCATTATGCCCCATAGTACCCCGTTCCTGTATGTAAACTAGGTGAATCTTCCCCATCTTTCGCAAGTTGGTCGGAGGTTCGGAAATTCTCTCGTAAGATGATCGCAAAAGCTGCATGATATTAATCCGGGGAAAATATTGCAGCCGATCTCGAATATAAATACCCCATAATCCGTGAATTTTCAATATTACAAAAAATTTAAATAACACTAAGAATGACAATCGACTATAAATGGTGGAAAGAATCAAGCATTTACCAAATCTGGCCTGCTTCCTTTAAAGATTCCAACGGTGATGGTTTCGGTGATCTTCCAGGAATTATTTCCAAGTTGGACCACATTAAGAATTTGGGGGTCGACATTATATGGTTATCTCCAATGTACGACTCACCTCAAAATGATATGGGGTATGATATAAGTGACTATGAAAATGTCTATCCTAAATACGGTACTCTTGAAGACATGGACCATTTAATTGATCAAGTCCATAAAAGAGGCATGAGATTAGTGTTGGATTTGGTTATCAATCATACTGCTGCTGAACACAAATGGTTTCAGGAAAGTAAGAGTTCCAAAACTAACCCAAAAAGAGATTGGTATGTTTGGAAACCTGCTAAGTATGATGAACAAGGTAATAGACATCCCCCAAACAATTGGCTTTCTTATTTTTCTGGTTCTGCTTGGGAATATGATGAAACCACCGACGAATATTATTTACATTTATTTGCTAAGAACCAACCTGACGTCAATTGGGAAAATGAAGAAACTAGACAAGCTATTTATGATTCTGCTCTTAGATTTTGGTTTGAAAAAGGTATCGACGGGTTTAGAATTGATACAGCTGGTATGTATTCCAAAGACCAAAGATTCTTAGATGCCCCAATTGTTTTCCCAGAACAAGAATTCCAACCTTGTCAGATTTATCATCAAAATGGTCCAAGAATTCATGAATTTCATCAAGAAATGTTTAAACAAGTCACTTCTAACTATGATGCCATGACTGTTGGTGAAGTCGGTCATTGTCCAAAGGATGAAGTCATCCAATATGTTGGTGCCAACAGTGGAGAAATGAATATGATGTTCTTGTTCGATATGGTAGAATTGGGTTGTGATCCTCGTGATAGATTCAGATATAAAAACTTTGATTTGATCGATTTTAAAAACGTTGTTCAAGGACAAGCGGAATTTATTGGCACCGAAGCTTGGACCACTGTTTTCAACGAAAACCATGATCAACCTAGAGCTATCTCTAGATTCGGTAACGATGATCCAAAATGGAGATTTAAATCTGGAAAACTATTGGCTTTATTACAAACTTCTTTAAGTGGTACTTTATACATTTATCAAGGGGAAGAAATTGGTATGACTAATGTTCCAAAGGATTGGCCAATCAATGAATATAAAGACATCAATTCAATGAATTATTATCAAGACTTGGTTGATAGAAATGCCGGTCCTGACGAAATTGCTGAATTCTTGAAAAACCTCAACTTACTTGCTAGAGACAATGCTAGAACTCCAGTTCAATGGGATTCCTCTAAATATGGTGGTTTCTCTACTGTCGAACCCTGGATGAGAGTAAATGATAATTATAAAGAAGTCAATGCTGCAGACCAAGTTAAAGACCCGGATTCCCTTTATAATTTCTGGAAGAAATGCCTTGGTTTAAGAAAGAAATATAAGGATTCCCTTGTCTATGGTAAAATTGACATTTTAGATTTCGACAATAAGGAGACTTTCCAATTTACCAAAACTTTGAATTCAGAAAAGATTTATACCGTTTTGAACTTTTCTGAAAAAGAAATTGATTTCAAACCCTTGGTCAAAGGTGAATTAGAATTGATTAACACTAACGTTGACAAACTCGGTGACAAATTAACTCCTTATGAAGCAAGAGCTTATAAAATCAACTGATCAAGTAGAAAATTTCATAGATTAAAACTATATATGAATATACAAAAAATTAAATGAATATTAAATGAATCTAAATATGCAATTTTTAAAACAAAACTTTTAATAGGTGCCTGGGTGAAGTGGTTTTCTAGTGTATCCATCATTAATAGCTTCGATACTATCATTAAGATAAAACCCTACAAGAACGACCCCGTAAATCAACATTAAAATAACACCCTTGAAGTAATTTGATTTTCCTTCAGCATAAATATATGTAAACAAATAAATTGAAATTAAAACTGCAATTATATCCCATCTAGGGAATACTAAAGGAAAATATTGTAAAGGATCGGTAAATCCTCGGAAAATGGAATAAATCGCCAACACAGGAATTTGAATCAATACCACTTGTAAAGCATAAGCACTACCAATTTCCATAGATAAGGCGACATTTCCACTTAATGCAAATGAAATAGCATTCAAAAATTCAGTGGTATTAGGAACTAAAGCGAAGACCGTCAATCCCAAAAATTTAGGATTAATAGGGTAATTTTCCAAAACGCCATCCACAACATCAACCAATATTTCGGCTATAACTGCATAAAGAAGAGTAGCAGATAATAAGATGATCGAAGATTTCGAACGAGACCAATTAGGAGCATCATGTCCACCGCCTTCTTCATGTTCTTCTTCTTTAGGGAGTTCATGAATACTTGATCTCTTAGGTGTTCCAAGTCCTGGAGGATTCAACTTTGGTGTTTTACTACCAGAAGGTTGAGCTTGTCCTTTTGGTCTCCGTTGTTTAGCAATATCCAAAGATGGAGAAGGTAAAGCAGTCGATAGGTTTGAAGTAGTAACTTTCTTGATAGCATCAACAGCTCCATGCCCGGCATTCGTATTTGGTAAAACAAGATTGCTTGGAATTTTTGAAGCTCTACGGCCGTCTAAACTAGCAAGACTTGGAGACCTGAGAGATGGATTACCACCCCCAGCTTCTTTCTTATGGGCATGATGTTCAGCAGAAGTGGTGGCCCAAATTAATGATGCATGAGTTCTTAAAGTGAAAAGTAATCCACAAGCGTACGACAAAAGCAACGCAACAGCCACAAATAAAGCAAATGGTTGGATTACTGAATAGTATAATTTATCCAACGCAAAGGAAGGTTGAATAAATCTACATTTATTACAATCATCATCAAACGATTCCAGTACTTTTGTGACATTACATTCTTTACATTTGACTTCATAACTTCCATAGATTTGGTAGAACAAAGAAGGAGCGAACATTGTCACCATACCAAACAACAACATGGTTGAAGAGACACCAGCAGATCTCGGATTGTATCTTTGGGTTTTTCTTTTGAAAGCTCCAGCACACATGGACAAGCCTGGTAATAAAAGAACACCCGCCAAAATAGATCCAATCATACCACCTTCCACAATCTTAGATTTTGCTTGCGATAACGCCACGCAATAGAGAAAGATTTCAACAACGGTGGAGAAAAAGGCATTGATAACAGCACCGACCCCCATTGATGATTGAGCCGAAATAGAAGCAACAGCTTGACCAATGTAAAATGCCAACGGGATAGTTGAAAAAAGACATGCCAAAAACAAAAATGAAGGAGAAGTAATGAAAATTTCAAGCTCCAATCTTTCCTTTAAAACGTAGAAATCAAAAACCACAAATACCACAGCCGCTAAAAGGTTCATAAAAAACACATTTGTCCCGTCAATGGTATATTTGTAATAATGCCATCCACTACATCTATAGGTGCATAAAAGTATAGATTGGTTATCTCTTTTCCTTTGTTCTTGTTCGGTTCCAGCAAATGCATAATATTTCTTTTCATCTTCAAAATGTAAGGCTAAAGGATGACGTTTCAAATGAGAACATAAGATCAATGTAACGTTTGACATGGGGATGGTAAACACAATCAACCAACAAATCCCTCCGATTAAGTAGAAAATAGGTTGCATAACCCCGTAAAATAAAACGTAAAAGACAACTCTTGAGAAGTTCCATCTACCTCTTCCAAAAAACCTTACCTTGATATCGTTTCTACCACCATCGGCATCATCTGCATCATAATCATCATCATTATCGACTACGGCCCCGAAAGAATCGTCATTGGTAGAATTATTACCAAGCAAATCATCTTGAAGAAACGTATAAGCGTCTCTTAGAGCCCTACCTTTATGATCTTTTATTAAAGGACGAGATTCACTATTAGAGTTTGTATTTCTTCTTGGAGGAGCGAAGAAAAGTCTCCCTTCTTCCTCAGTTCTCCATCTGTGAAATTCACCGATAGATGAGCCATAAATATCGTCTTCATCCAAATAGTTTTCATCCTTGTTAAGTAATACAAATTTTCCAAATGGATAAAACCAATACTTACCAAGTTTATAAAGCAAACGGATATAAGGTCTCAGGTTACGTTTAATACCAAACCCAGTGACCACCAACAATACAATTGAGCACAATGTACAAAGTAAGTAAAGAAATAAACCAGCAGAAATACACCATAATAAGTTAGTTACATGAACCCCCCAGAAAATTCCGGTCGGTCTATGTTGACTAATATCATGGATATCTTCTTCGGCTCTCGTGGCAACGGATCTCTTTTTCTTATACAAGGAAGGTTTCCAAATCTTTATACCGAAAGGATGTGTGGAATTGATAGCATCTTGTCTTTCTCTTAAGTTTAATGATTCGATTGTTTGGGACGAAGAACTACTCTTTACCGAATCGCCATCGTCGTCGTCGGCGTCGATTTCGTCTTCATCGTCTTCATCACCAGTCGCTCCCACAGCGGGGGATTCAATGTTACTGGAAACAGGGTTAAACCCACTGCCATTATCATCAATTAACGGGGTGGCTACTATATCGGCGGGAGTGTTTTCTCCATCGAGATTGTCCAACGCTTTCATATTTTCCTGGGCCGCCAACAACTTGGCGTGTATGCTTGATTCAGTGACGTGGTCATCTTCATCGATTTTCGACATTTCCGGGTATTCAGGGAAGTAGCTACTAGCGGTATCTTGCGGGAGGTCTTTTTTCAGCTTTTTGAGGGCTTTCAAAGCGGCGTTGTAGCCCTCTATATACTCTCTATCGGAGCGGGTCAAATCGGTGTGGTCATTGACATCGATGAACTCATCGTCGATATCGTCATCCACCGAAAACACCAATTTGTTAGGTCCGGAAGGTAATCGTTTAAGATGGGGCCTTGATTTTTTCCTAAATTTCAGGGAATTTCTCGGTTTCAAAGCGGGGGGTTCAGGCTCATTAGATAAACTTGAATTACGGGTCCCGGATGCGAGGGGGGCATTCAGGGAAGGTAATTCTTGTTTCTTCAGTTCGGTTTTTTTGGTCTTGTCGTCTTTCATGAAGTGTTAATAATTCGCGATTAGTTTTTTGGGACGTGGGGATGAGAGATAGCTGGTGTAGGGGTGTATGAAGTATAAGGTATGAGGTATGAAGCTTGAAGTGTGAAGCATGAAGCATGAAGCATGAAGCATGAAGCATGAAGTATAAAGTATGAAGTATGAAGTATGAAGCATGAAGCATGAAGCGTGAAATATGAAGTATTTAGGTATAAAGTATGAAGCATGAAGCATGAAGCATGAAGTTTGAAGTATAAAGTATGAAGCATGAAGCATGGAGCATGAAGCATGAAGCGTGAAATATGAAGTATTTAGGTATAAAGTATGAAGCATGAAGCATGTAGTATAAAGGTATAGTTATAAAGTATAGATATATATTTATAAAGTAAACGTAACAGAAACGATTAAATGTATCAGCAGATGAAGGTACAAATACATGAATATATGAATCTATAAGACACATTTAAGGATACTATAGAATAGACGTATAAGTATATCATGAATTCAATACACCAGATACATCTCTCCCTTCTCCCCTACACACCTAATCACCAAGACGATGCCCCCGGCCCTGAAAAGCACTAGTCACCGCTTCCGCCTTTTCAGGTCTAGCAGCCGAATTACGTCTAGTCACAGGCATGTCCAAAGCAGTCCTTCTCCGACTAGTAGGACTTCTATTAAACTTCAAAAGCTTATAAAGCCAATTAGGAGCGTCCAAATATCCATAATCAAATATAGCATCGGGAATGAAATCTTCATTGGCAGTGGCAGTATGTATATTCCTCAACCCCACCTTCTGTTTCGAGTTATTAGCATAGAATCGGGGATAGAATTGGGGAAAAAGATTATATATTGGCCAGGTACAAGACTGGATACATTGGTAAAGGTATCCACCAACAATACCAATGATAGCATCAATCATCGAGCCATAACCTTCAACCAAACATTTAAGAGATACAGAAAACAACGGGAGATAATAAGCCTTGATGGGGATAATCCCAAGAAAACTTATGGTACTATTCTTCTGACTTCTAATCCAAATATAGGTGATACAAGAAGACATCATTTGATGATGCATGGGAACATGATCCCCGTCAAACGCCGAATACACAAACGATAAGATCAACAAGATCGTCCCACAAACCAAGGTGAACCACAAACAATCGGGGAAATTGTGTCTGAATTTATTCTTCTCCACATTTACAGCAAACAGATAAAAGAAGTATATTTCCATAAGACCACTGAAATGGTTCCCGGTGATGAACCCGCTAGGGACAATGAAACACGAAAAAAACCGGTATATCTGGGACGTAAACGCCAAAATTTGTTGTAGAACTTCCCAGCCGGAGGAATATTCACTGGTGACTACGGCATGGGTGTATTGCACTTCTTCCACAAAGAACGATAAATGGCAAAGCAAAGAATGGACGTTGACAATGTTGAGCGAGAGGAGAAACGCCACTGCCACGGTCGATACGGTGAAAAACCGGGTGATTGGGGGGATTTGTGCTATGCTATCAGCTAACGATACCTGTTGGGACATTGGAGAGAAGATAGCAAATACGTCGCGGTAAGTTGGGGCGAGGGTGAGGCGAGGGCGAGGGATCTTCACCCTCGCTCTCACCTCAAGCTTTATCGATGCGATTTGAAAAATCACTTTGTGGCCATGAAATTAGTATCGTTTTTAATGCATCTTCCAAACACCACAAGTCTGCCGGTGACAGTGGAATTGAAAAACGGCAACTCGGTGAATGGCCAGGTTCTTTCCTGTACTCCAGCGATGAATTTATCCTTGAAAAATGTCAAGCTCGTCCAGCGTCATCAAGATGCCCAATTTCTTAATTACATCAATATAAGAGGTAGTCAAATTCGCCAGGTGTTACTCCCAGAAGACTTGAATTTGGACAGTATTTTGGCCAAATGTGCCCAAAAGAAACCGGCCAAGAAAGTGAACAAGGTGAAAAAACCTGTCCCCCGGGCAATATAGAGAATAGGATGTTATCATATGTAAATTAGTATATACAAGTTACCACCAGGTTCTCTTCTTTTGTTGTTGTTTCTTAAGTTGTCTCTTATAACTTGGTCTAGCCTCTGCAATAGTGTCATCCATCTTGGAAATGGCATCTTTTCTGGCTTCAAGTTTCCCTTCAAGGTTTCTTTCCCATTTGTGGTTTTTATTGACCAACACTCCCTTCATCCAGTTCTTGTTATGGTATTTGTCCTGGAAAAACTTTTTAGGAACCGGGGGCAACAAGTCCTGGATTCCGAATTTATATGCCATTTTGTACAAGTCAGCCGATCTTCTTAATGAATATTTCGATCCATGCCATCTGTTGGTGTCGGGGTTTTTGTTTGGGAGAAATGGGTTCATTTGGGGGTCATTTATGGTGGAGGGGTTTTCGGCATATTGGGCGAAGGGTCTTGGGGGGTGTTTTATGAAGAAGTTATGAAGTTTTTGGGGGAGCTTTCCAAATGCTTGTTTGGCAGTTAAAGACATGGTTGAAAAGTTTTCGCAGTGGAGACAAAAACACAAAAAGAAAGGACACAAATGGAGACAAAAAATGGCTGCGAAAACGAGAGAGAGAAGAGAGAGACAAGACAGAGACAAGACAGAGACAAGACAAGACAATACTTCATCAGTCGTTCAACATTTAATTACTTAAAAGATTCTATAATTAGGGTCACCCATTATTAGGCACCCATTATTAGGCACCCATTATTAGGCACCCATTATTAGGCCCATCATTCAGCCCCATCATTCAGGCCCATCATTTATTCAGGCCCATCAATGATACACTTAACACATCCATTACCAGCAGCCACTTCTTCGTAGGCTTTGATAGCATCCTTGAAAGAGTATCTATGGGTGATTAATTTTTCGAAATCAACCACCACATTGTCCTTTCCATTTCTGTAGTTCTTCTCCAATAAAGCCACCGCAGTCTTGTAATCATTGTATCCGTACCTAAATGATCCAAATAACACCAATTCTTTGGTGGCAAATTCGGTGATTGGGAACTTGACGTAGCCTTGGGCATTACCCACCTGGACAAATCTACCACTAGTAGCCAACGCCAATACTCCGGTTTGAATACATGGCTCAGCTCCAGTACATTCCAAAACAACCGTTGGTCTTTTACCTCCCAATTTCTTTATCATAGCATCAACTCCTCCTTCAGTCTTGGAGTTGAAGATATGGGTGGCAGCACCAATATCTTTGGCCATTTGTAACTTCAGATCAAAAATATCAACCACCATAACTGCAGATGCTCCAAACATAGTAGCGACACTGGCGGCCAATAATCCAACAGGACCAGCTCCAAAAACAACCACCAAATCACCAAATTTAATAGAGGCCAATTTAGAAGCATGGACTCCAACTGTCAATGGTTCAACCATTGCCCCCATTTCTAATGATACAGTGTCAGGTAACTTAACCAAGAAATCCTCAGGACATTTGTAAATTTTACTTAAAGTCCCTGCCGGGTTTTCAGTACCTTCAGGGGCAGGAGTGGCAGCAAAACACATATGGGGACATAAATTATATTTCCCACTCTTGTACTCGTCACTGGTTCTGGAAGGTAAACCTGGTTCAATGGCAACTTTATCGCCAACTTTCAAGGAGGTGACTTTACTACCAATTTGGGAAACCACTCCCGAACTTTCATGACCCATGACCATCGGTTTGTTCAATTTGAAGGCACCAATTTCTCCATGTAAGTAATAGTGAACGTCGGAACCACAAATACCGGTCTTTTTAACCTGAACCAAGACGTCAAAGTCGTCGGTGATTTCGGGGGCTTTGTGATCTTGGAACTCAAGATCCTTAATTTTGTTCAATACTAATGAAGGATTTGACATTTTGAATGTTGAAAAATGAAAATTTTGGGAATTCGTGGGGGTATTTATATTTCCCCATATTGTGGAAGAATCTCCGGCGGAAAATTCGCCGCAACAGTGAGAAAGTGGGTAGACATTTGGAGATGGAGATTTGGGATGGAGAGATTTGGGAGATGGAGAGATTTGGGATGGCACAATTTGGGATGGCACGAGAATGGGCTGTCGGTGAGATGTACATGTGTTGTACAGAATATGTACAGAATATAAACAGAATATATGCAGAATATATGCAGCTGGTACATTGCCACGAGAGAAACGAACAGGAAGAGGTAGAGCAGGGAAGAGAGCAGGAAACAGATCAGCAGGAAACAGATCAACGGACATGGACAATGAACATGATCCAACACAGAAAAATCAAACAGAAAAAGCAAACAGAAAAACAACAGATACAGATATTCTGACGGACTATATTTAACATTTATTGATGCATTATTTGGCAATAGTTTGTAAAGCTTCTAAAACTTCCAATTCAATGGTAGCTTCAGCAGCTTCAACTTCATCGGTAGAAGCAGCTCTCTTTTGGGCGTCAGAAATCAAATTTTTAACTTCATTGACATCAAATTGATCTGGTTTAAAAGCTTCAATGGCGCTTATGGTCAATTTGTTACCCGGTTGAACAGTGGCAATACCTCCACTGACAAAGTATTGTTCAGTTTCACCCCCTTTTGAAATGATTTCCAATAAACCTGGTCTCAATTGTTCGACAATTGGAATATGATTAGCTAAAATACCTAAATCTCCATTAACCGATGGTAAATTAACTTGTTCAACTTCACTTTCCGAGTATAAAGTTTGGTGAGGCAAAGCTAAAGAAAGCTTAAGAGCTTCACTGGCTTCGGTGGCGTAGGTTCTTCTGGCCACGTTAGCGGATTGTCTGGCAACTTGACGTAAAGTTTGTCTAAACATGTTGGTTGTTGAAGAAAAAAATGGTGTGCGAAGCGGAAGATGATTTTATTGGACCGCGAGCAGCGAGCAGTCGAAGGGTCGACGGCGAAGGGGGAGGGGCACGACCGATGATTGTGATGGCTGCAAATTATTCAACTATTGGTAGAATACATTAAACGTTACACATTATATACTAGTCATTGCCGGCGAACTGATTCAAGAAATTGTCGACATCAAAGTCCTCTTCCATGTTGCCTTCTGCTTGTTGCATTATATCGTCACCGTCGAGTAAACTCATATTCAATCCGTCGAGAATCAGGTCGTTGTTGCCGAGTATATTGTTGATATCGAGGTCAGGTTCGTTGGTGGGGTTGGGGTTGGGGTTTGTGTTGGTGGGGTTGTTGGTGGGGTTGTTGGTGGGGTTTGTGTTTGTGTTGGTGTTGGTGTTGATATCGTTATTGTCATTCTTGATATCTTTGTTGATATCTTTAACATTGTTAATATCATTATTGGAACTGGTATTGACACCCGGGTCTTTTTCCTTCCCAAAGTCAAGATAATCGAAATCATTGCCCTTGTCCATATCATTCATATTGAAATCGAAATCCCCCGATATAAAGTCATCAAATAGATTTTTATCTTGATTTGCCTGTTCTTGAGCCTCTTTGGCTTCTTTGTCGGCCTTTTCCTGCTCTTTTCGTTTCCTTTCCTCGTCTTCAGCCCGTTTTTTCAGCTCTTCTTCCGCTCTCTTCTTCTGTTGCGCCTCTTGTTTCTTCCGTTCTTCCTCCTTCTTCCTCTCTTCTTCTTGTCGTAATTTCTTTTCCTCTTCTTCTTTGCGTTTTTCCTCTTCTTTTAGTTTCAATTCTTCCTGTTTTTGCTTGCTTTCGAGAATCTGCTCGACACACCACTTGGCGTCGTTGAATTTCGCCACCACGTCGTCGAGAACATCGTCGAATTTGGAGATACTGTTACCTAGTTGGGCTGTGACGACCGGGGGAATTAGCTGGTTATTGTTGCCGGTGATAAGGTTGCTTTGCTTCTTGTTTTTGTTGATGATTTCGAAGATATAACCTGACGATCGTAAGATATCGTTGAGGGAATCGGTGAGTCTGTGCTCGAGGTTCATGGGAAGGATGGAGGATTGAGTGCGAGACGAGCGTAGAAGAGATGGGAGATGTATAGGGAGTGTATATAAAGTAGGTGGGGGTGTGTATACAAAGTGGGTGGGGGAGTGTATATAAAATGGGTGGGGGTGTGTATACAAAATGGCTGCAAAGGTAGGGGTGAAGTTTGGGGTTGATAGAGGTTAAGGTGATAGAGGATGTGTAAGGGGGTCTGAATATCATGTATATTATGGCACCTCCCTGATCTGGCACCAATGTGAATACAGCCCATACACAGAAGAAGGTATATGGAATGATATTTATCTATGGTGATCCCCCACCGCATCGCGACATCAACCCGCGACTTCCCACTTCCCACGACACTCCTCCCGCGACATCAGACATCGGCACTTCCCACGACACACCTCCCGCGACACTCTTCCGACGACTTTCACTCCACTCCACTCCACTCCACTCATGCTTACCCTTCAACAAGGCCCTTTGGCCCCCGTATGGATGGCGGCAAACTACGAAAAAAAACTCACCAAACACCAACTACTTAACACGAACCTCGTCACGTCTACCAATTATTTAACCCAGCCCACGTCTTCCAATATTACCCTTCGATTAAGTGGTCAATTGTTACTAGGAATCGTCCGAATTTACTCCAAAAAAACCAAATATTTGCTCGATGATGTCAATGATATACTTTTCAAATTGAAAAACGCGTTCAAATTCGCCAGTGGAGGCGTTTCATTACCTGGAGATATTAGTCATGGCAATACGCGTCTTAATGGGTCAAATACCATCAGTGTTGATACCATCACCTTGCCCGATCGCGTCACCAGTTTTGATTTGTTATACCAAGACGATCTTCAATTGGACGACGATTTGGTGGCACCGGAACGCGTCGAACAGGCCATCAACTCCTCGAGATCGAGAAATTTACCAGTTTCTGACGTGGATATTGACCGGTCAATTGAATATGGGAGACTCGAGAATGATGATGATGATGTTATGGTCCAGGATGACGCGTTAGATTTCGATTTGAATTTCGATGATTCCATTGAAGTGGGTAGAAACGTTTCAATGTCGAATGACGCGTCGACGTTTGATATCGACCCCCCGGAGAAATTTAATTTGGATTTGGGCGACCCGTTGGAAACGGTGGACGAAGCCAGTCCCCAGGAACCTTGTCAGGAACCGGTGACTCCTGATGATACAGTTGAAGAAACTCCCAGAAATTTGGGCCGGAAACTCGTGGGAATCACCGAAACGGGCCAGCTTAAAACCAACAAAAGAAAAATCCAAATCGACAGCGAACAAGACGTGTCGACCGGTATCACCATCGAACAATTGGAGCATCTTAGATATTTACAACTTCAGGGAGATTGGCGGGATCAACAAGTATCTTTCCGATTATCTGAACCCGAAAAACTAGCCTTGATCAAAGCCATGGCCGAGCCGTTTAAAAAGCGGAAAATTGGCGACGTAGACTCGGAATTAACTAGATTATGTAACGAAGCAAGTGACCAGGAAAAAACGGCAACGGCACCAGAAGATGAACAATTCCACGGTAGTTTTGATGATTTTAATTTCGATGTTTCAATCCCCGATTTCAATGATGATCCAGTCGATGATCCGGTGGTTGAAGATTTCGTATTATCCCAGGACATCGAAACAACTTCGGCAACCGGTCAGGTGGCCGATATATTGAAGAAACAACCTCCGCATCTGGATTTGTCGTTCAATGACGTTTTGCAACAGGATTCTTCCGGGGTTAATCCGTTGGGGAGAAAGGGAAATATGATCAATATGAAGAAAGAAGCCACCCATTGTTTTTTCCAGATGTTGGTGTTGGGGACAAGAGATTGTATTGAGATTCGTCAACTGAATGGTGGTGCTACTGATATTGGTGGAGATATCACCATATCAACCAAGGATAATTTATATTCTGATTTTGTATAGTATAATGTATATTAGCGGTTATATTATGTCGTGGATGCTACTTGTTTGGGTGCTACTTCCTTGGATACCACTGGTTTGACTGCCTTTATCCTTCACTTCATAGGTTACTATTTTCCCATTGGACATCGCCACATACAATATATCGCCGGTGATATCGAAACACACCGTCACGGGATGGCCTTCGTCAAATTCAAGTGTTCCAATGGCACTATGGACATCAGCATTCAAATCCCACAAATCTATGGTGGTTTTGTCTCCCGTGAACTCGTTAATTAGTCCGTAGGAAATGAATTGGAATGGGTATTCGGGTCTTTGACAAACTCCTAAAACTTGATAATCCACCATGAGTTTAAGGATTTGCTGGTGACTATTATATACGTAGATATTCATATCGTAGCAACAACATGCAAATATCGGAAGTTCGTCCTTATATCCTATATCCACCAAAGATGCCACGATTTTGGTATCGATTGTCGTGTTGATATAGTTTAATTGCCGGTCATTTACAAGCCGATGGATACTTCCTGAATGGGTTGCAATGACCATGGAGTTCAATACGTTGAAATCCTTTAGTTCTTGCGTCTTCAATAGTATTCCACATTTAATCGTCTTGGATTTGGCCGCTAGTAATCCCATATTATCGTCTATTTGGTTCAATAGAATCACCGGTTCGGTCTTGGGATATTCCAAGAAGTTCTTCGACCATGTGTTGATCAATCCATCGGCACAAGTTGTTACAAAACTGGTTAGGTCTGCTGATGGTTGGAGAATTGAGGTTATTGGTGATCGATGTAATGAAGGATTGGAATAATCATTGGGACTCGTTAGGCTTGGGAGTGTTATGGCATCGGATTCAATTGTATTGGAGAGTTCCCAGATGACCACTTTCCCGTTTTGTAGCCCTCCAAGCACTTTTTCTTCTGTCGTTTGGTCGAATTTGATCACCAGAATATTACTTAAACATCCAAGAAATGACTTGGGAATTAACTTTTTGTTGACCGATTGGTATATCACGGCAAAGCCCTGAAGCTCGTCATTGTGATTGTACTTATAATTGATCAATAAGTCATTATTATGGGGTGAAATGTCCATCGATAAGATATATCGATTCTGGAACGCAATAATGTCGTCGATTTCCAGAAAAATGTCGTCCGATATTTTCAGTTCCTGCGATCCAGATGTTACCTTGGACTTATGAGATACAATGCTATGAAGCGATATTATAGCTGATTTAAGCAGATCGTTAAGATTATTAACATTCAATTCGCTAATTACCTCGATACCATTTAAATTCCCCAAGTTGTCGTTTATCTCTACCGGTTTCTGACTTGGTGACGTTTCCAACTCTCCAGACTTTGGCTCTGTTTCTACCTTCACCGTCTGTACTGCTTTATTGAATCTAGATATCTCGGTGAATTGTGTCGGTACAGGAATTTGGGATATCTGGGACATATGTGGTGACGTATCGGTCTGAATTGCGACATCTACCATGACGACATTTTTCGAGCCAGAGTCCTTTACAATTGGATTTGATACCTCTGATTCAGAATTTGTCAATTCATTGGCCTTGAACTCTGAACTATTTAGCCGCTTTTGTCTTAGTTCTTCAAGACGTTTCCGCTTTTGCTCTATTGACGCCAGTCGATCCATGGGAAATACGCGTATCAAAAGTATCGCTAACGGATCGCAGTTTTTATAGAGGTACAGAGATACCATGGAAGTAGATGATATTCTTAACAATTTTAATAATGAAATCGATAACGTTTCGACCCAAAAAGGTGACATATATACAAGGCTTACCAGAGCTATGTTAAACGAGAGAATGGCCCCGGAGTTATTACAATACCAATCGAGTCTTTTAAATGAAGTGCTAACTCTGATATCTCATCAACAACAATTTTTGCTTGAATCCCACGAGTACGGAGATATGAATATCGATACCGGAGTTATCAGTGGAGATTTCAAGCTACAACTCATGATAATAGAAACCGATATTGAACGGCTAAGTTACTTAGTCAGACTATATTTTAGAGTACGACTTTCAAAACTCGAAAATTTCACGGTTTTCTACCACAATATGGTCAAGGAAGACAGTAAACTACAGTTGGTATCGCAAGAAGAACAAGAGTATCTCCACAGATACATGAAGATTCTTCATTCTCTCTATAACAAATCGATTTTGCTGAAAATCCCCCAAGATTTGCAATATATGGACGACCAAGATGCCGGGGGAAATATGATCGACACTCCCGACTTGAATGAATTGGTATTCATGAAAAACATCTCGGGAAATACCATAAGTATCCGGGTAGACGATGACGATGAAGATATGAACATCGAGCCCAACGACGTATTTATTATAAAGTATAGCCTTATAAAGAAGTATTTAGAGATTGGAGATGTGCTGCTTATTTAGTGACTCCAAGTGTTTAGTTATATAAAGAGCCTAAAATATGGTGACATTACAACCACCGGGACATTCCACATTCTGGTCCTCAACGAACCATTCTCTTAGACAGCCAAAATGGCCCCGATGTCCACACTCCAACCCGACCACCACATTCAACCCCATACATGGTTCACAACAATAAACACAATTCAGCTGTTTGGTGTTACATTTTTCACAGTACCAGTAACCAAAGGATTTTATTTCCCCTTTGTTGTACTTTAATTTTGACTCTTCATTGACGATCAAATCATTACAGTTTTGGCAATAAAGTCTCAAGTTATCTCCGTAATATAACGTCAATAGTTTCTCTTGTAAATCTCTGGGGGCATTGTTTAAGATGTTCATGGCATTGACAAATAACCTCTTCTTCTGGAGAATTTCAATGTAGAGTGATAACCATTCAAGACATGACTGTTTATCAATAGACTTGATGTTAAGAGATTTGATGAACGGATAAAATAAAAGACATAATGTAGAACACATAATAGTATCCCCTTGTAGCACAGCATGAGCCACCGCTTTCTCCAAAAGATTGGATATTGTCCAGGGTATTTTAAGATCATTTTCGCTATTCATTTCCCTTTCTCGACCTTCGATAGCTTGGGTTAGCCCAGAACCCGGTTTCACATCATCTACGACATCCCGGGATTTCTCTGAATTGGTCTCTTCGACTTCCCGTAGCTCATTGTCAAAAGTCCGACTACTCATGAATCCGTAAGTTGGAGCAATCGAAGATGATCGCCTGCTTCTAAAAGAGCCAATCTGATTACTTGGAAGCGATCCAAGTGAACTTCTGTTATCAACACTTGGAGATTGGGTCATTCCGGATGATGATAATGAACTGCTAGCGGCGTTATTTAGAATGGGGAAATTTTCATTATCTAAATCCTTGGAAGACATCGGATAATTATGATTTACTTGGGATCCAGTACGTTTCTGTCTGATACGATTGAGAGTAGCTATTTCTTTAGGAGAAGTACTGAATCTAAGTTTATCAGCCTTTTTAGGAGGTGAATTGCTTAATCTTGGTTCCAGTCTTTTACGATTTAGAGCGGGAGCTGATTGGTGTTTCAATAAACTCTTCTCGGGAGATGGTTCCCTTGATTCCGATGCCAGTTTCGTTTGTTCCACAGTTCCAGGATCGACAGCACTTTCACTGGTTGGCTTCTCCATCGGCAGAGATTCTTCTTTGACTTTCTCTTCATCGTCATCTTCAACCGCATGTTCATTATCATCGTTGTTTGAACTGGAGTTCCTTAAGTTTGCCATTTGTGTTAGCATACTATTTGAACGGGACGCATTGGGACTCAATGATCCAATAGTGATCGAAGCTTTGAATGAGTTGTTCCTGTTCTGATTTATAATATCAAGTAGATTATGGGAGGAAGAGTTTGTGGGTTCAGGATTATTGGATTTATTGGATTTCTTCTCTGACATCAGTTCAGATCCACCACCATAATTAGTGGTCAGGGTCGAGTTAGAGTTGTAAGACCCAAAATTTAGATTTGCATAATCTGAAAGAACCGACTTATTATCGTCAGGTTCAGTGGGGACATCTTCATGATATTCAAAGTTCTCTTGTTGGTCATCCTGGTCCCACACACTATCAACATGTTGGCCCAAACCAACAGCCAACATCCTCCACACCTGGCAATCTCTGAACCGATTGACACTGGCGGCTACGCTGGCATTCAAATTACAAACATCGACCAATGAAAACCCATCAGGGATTGTAAGCAAATAATTGTTGGAGAGTGTTTCAAACACCATCTCATCATTCAATGGGAACGGAAGACAAACAGGAATAACATAAGGAGATGCATGATAAATCAGAACCGTCCTCCGATAGTCCCCTAGATGATGGGCCGGTTCAAGCTTGTTTAAAGTTGGGGAGTTTTGGGAATTACTTGAGTCTATAGATGTATTTCTCATTAAAGGAGGACGTTTAGTTAACGAAAAGTCATTTATAGTGTAGTTACTGGATGAGTTTTTAAGCAGGGGAGATTGAGAAGCCATTTTATTCAATTTCGGCGTGCCATGAGTTGAAGCTCTTGGTAATTTGGGTCTTGCCATTATGGAGTTCTCCTTGGGTGATGATCCAAGAGACGAGTTTTGGGGACTGGATATCAATGTGGAATTCTTCCCGGGCGTAGAACCTACAACCAATTTATTATAATCGTTTGCATCAGTGGTGATATCAGGGGAATTGTTGAAATCCACTTCCAAGTCATAAACGGTTTCAGAAAAACTGTCACTTCTACCTCTTGATTCTTGAGCTTCAAAATCATCTACCTGTTGGCCAATAAATGAAATATCACCAACACTGGTCCCCCAATCCATAGATACTGGATTTAACATTTGTTTCGGACGAGAAATATTATTATCCACCGAATCAAGGTCTCTTGACATGAATTGGTTCCCTTTACTCAAAGTCCAAATCTTTCTGGATCGGCCGATATTCTTGGCCCAGATGAAGTTCATGTACGGCTTATCGGAATTGGAATTGATGATTTCCTTTGGCACGTATTTACGTTTCAAGTTATATACAGTTATGGTGGGATCCTCATTAAGATACAGACAAGCAAAATCATAATCGAAAAGAGGATTCTGGGCCTGAGACAAATCATCGTAGACATCATCGTAATAGTCCAAGTTTTCAGGTCTAGAATTGGCATATGGACTCCATCTCACTTTCATCACCGGTCCATAAGTATTGATTATATAGTCGGGTGCCGTGTTGGTATAACTGTTCCCATTATCACCATAGTCCCACACGCAAACCTTTTGATCTCTACCACAAGTCAAGACATACTCTTTTTCGGGATGAATACTTAACGATAACGCCGGACCCGTATGGAAATTCCATTTCCTTTCAGGGTTCACCGATGACTGACTAACCAGTCGAAGATCGTACTTATTCAACGTTCCCGAATCATGAGCTGATAGCACCGTGAGTTTATTTCTAGTGGTGGAGTAATTAGAGAATTGGCAAGACCTGACGGAATCGTAATTTGATTTCGAAATGATATTGATAGAAGGTTTACTGGATGAAGACCGTAGATCCCATAACTTAATTGACCCATCCTGGCTCCCCGATATGAGTAGATTTGACAGGATATCGTTGTTAAGTGGATCCAAAAAATCGAGAGAATTGATACACCGTTTATGGTCGGTATATTTCCGAATAACTCTTGATTTCCCATTGTTTAGCACCTGGTATAACGTCAACGACCCATTGACCATACCTCCAGCCACCGTATTCTTATAACTCTTGATGGTATTGAAATTATGGAGTTTGGTGTTACCCGGAAGTCGATTGGCCGGAGTTAACGCCGGATCTAAGAGATTTGTTTCGTTTAAAATGGAAGATTGGTCTTCGTTAAGCACCAACAACTTCAAGTAGTTCTTACCTCCTATAACCACATTATTATTGAAGCCATTGTTCGGTAGTAGTTCCAAATCGGTAACGGTATTGACGTCTTTCTCACAGTTATAAACCAATTCATTTGATTTTTTGAAAAATGGGTATTTCGATTTGGCAGAACTCCCGGACGATTGGGGGGAGTTATCTAGCAGCAGCAGCTGGTTCAAGGTTCCATATATATTGAAAGCAAATTTGGCTAGGTTTGAATGGTTTGACATCGAGACCCGACCGAGATATTGACGGAGAAATTGTGATTGGGGTATCTCAAAATATCTCAATATCTCAATATCTCAATATCTCAATATCTCATATCTCAAGATACACGCTACCGGTATCTCAAAATATTATCAATGAGTTTCATATCAGCTGGTACGTTCATCATCACTAAACTATTCAAATTCACCAAACTAATCATCAAATTTGGAGTTTCTCTTGGTGGTCTTGTCTTGGTCGGATTATATACGTATCAATCGAAATTAATTTATCCGGCATCCATCAATGATGGTAGAGGTTATTGTGCCACCCCGGAACAATTCGATATGCCGGACTACGAATTAGTAAATTTAGACACCGAAGACGGAGAAACTTTACAGTGTTTTCTGATCAAACAAAATGCCAGTTCCCCCGATTATAGTAACAAAACCATACTCATGTTATCGCCAAATGCCGGCAATATCGGACATGCCTTGCCTATAGTGGCAATCTTCTACAAGAATTTAGGTTACAATGTATTCATTTATTCGTACAGAGGCTACGGAAAATCTACCGGTCTGCCAAGTGAGCGGGGCTTAAAGGTTGATGCCCAAACGGTCATGAAGTACTTGAAACAAGACAAACAATATCTGGAAAGTTGTTTAATATTATACGGCAGATCATTGGGAGGGGCTGTGGCCATATATATTGCTGCAAATTATGGATCCATGGTGTCTGGAATCATTTTGGAAAATACCTTTCTTTCAATTCCCAAGACTGTACCCCACATTTTTCCGATGCTAAAGTATGCGGCGAGGTTTGTTAATCAAGTATGGGATCTGGAATCCCTTGTACCCACGATATCTTCCGATATTCCGTTGTTGCTATTGAGTGCTAGAAAGGATGAAATCGTTCCTCCCGAACATATGGATACAATCTACGATTTATATCCCGGGGATAAGATTATTTATTACTTCGACAATAGTCAACATAATGATACGATTGTACAGGAAGAATATTGGGACAGAGTGGGGGCATTCTGCCTGGGAATTGTCAATCCGGTGGGATACTAGCAATACAACTACACCACAATCTAACTAGATATTTATTAGATACAGATAACTACAGATCAGAAATCATATAATCGGTCAAACGATTACAACACAATTTGGGCCTTGGCATTCTTATCCAAGGCAGCATCATGAGAAATAAACTCCAACTTTTGTTCATCACCCAATCTCAAAACCTTCTTCAATCTTTCCCCAACAGTCTTCAATCTATCGTCATCACAATCTCTGGTCCAGATCCCAATCTTAATAACTTGTTTTCTGATATTTAAAACAATCCCATTGACTTCATTTTCGTCATCTTCAATAGTTTCTCCAATGACCGATAACAATCCACGTAACCATAAATCGTTAATATTAGCATTGGTGGCAGCTCCTCTATTGGAAAATTGATGTTGCCATTTTCCCCCTTTGGCATTTTGTTCATCTTCCCATTCTGGTTTGATTCCTTCTTTGAACAAATGGTAATCCGATTTCAAAGGTAATTGATTTGCTTGTGGAATCGAATTGTAAATCCCCCAAAATTCTTCAACTGACGAAAAAGTGATGACTGGTTTCAATAAATCGTGCCAGTTTTCCGATTTGTTGACTTGAGGTTTTGTGTACCACAAAGTCCATTTGTTGTTCAATGGATGCTTGGCGGTGAACTCTTCTTTGGAGGAAAGTACAGTATTAAGTGAAAGGTTTTCAGTTTGTTCTGCTAATTCCGACATCGTTTGGTGAAAATTTTGAGAAGTGAAAATGAGTTTGTGTTCATCGCATTTCGCAGTTTTCACAAACAGGTTCAGAGGGTTGGAAGGAATTGGTCGGGGCACGGCGGTGGCTTTTGCTTCGGCTGGCCTCTGGACGGCCCTGCTGGACACTACGGCTTACCACTAATTCATAATATTACTATATAATATATAACTAACCATTTAATAAGCCTTGCATAGCCTCACTATATCTGTATCCAACCACCTTATTCTTTTCAAGAATTTGCTGGATTTCATCAATCTCTTTTCTGGTCAATTTAATGGTTGCAAAATTTTTATCAATCTTATCCTTGGTTGAACCTGATGGAATTGTGATGATGTTTGTGATTTTAGGAATCCCCATAAAGTTTTCGAGCCCAGAAAGGCTTTCAATATAACTTAACGCCAAACATTCAAGAGTCATGTTTCTCTTATGAGCGAAATCATATAATGCCTTCAATGGAGTCTTATTTTTTTCGTAAGTTTCGGGAGTAAATCTGTCTAGTTTGATAGCTAATTTCAAATCTTTTGCATCTAATGAACCCAAATAATCTGGATGTTCTGCCGCATAATCGGTTAGAATACCTCTACATAATGGAGAATAAGCAATGATTGGAATTTGATGTTTTGAAGCTTCAGCCAAAATCCCATTGTGAAGTGGGTCTTGTGTGAACAATGATAATTCAATTTCAATGGCAGAAATTGGGGCTACGGAAACAGCCTTTTGGATTGATTCAACTCCAACTTCACTAATTGAAATCCCGTCAATCCTTCCGCTTTTAACATGGTTATAAATATATCCAATGGTCTTTTCATAAGGTACTCTTGGATCAACTCTGGAACTTTCAAATAATATCTTTGGTTTTTTATCGAGTTTTTCAAAATGCTTTACTACATTTGCAACTGAAGCATTAATCAGATCCTCTGATCCATCTGGACGAAGACTCTTGTCATTGGCACCTTTAATAGAAAAGATAAGTTCTTCATCTTGGGCCAGCTCAGCAAATTGACTAAGCAACTTCAAATTGGCAAATTCTGGATCCATTTGATAGAATTCAGACCCATTAAAAAACTTAACTCCGTACTGTGTATAAACATATTTTAAAGTATCAAGGGAATCTTTGAATGGTTTTGGGGTTGGGGTCCATGTCATTGACATGGTACCGAAGCCTTTGGTAGCAATAGAAATTGGAGAAGTGGGAGACATTGTTGAACGAAATGGGGGATCGGGGATCGCTTGGTATTTATACTGCTTGCATCATGGCCTACGGCTGCAAATTTATTTTTTCCGTTCTGTGGGGTTATCTCCGAATTACGGCCGAAATGGTACCGTTTTACGACCGAGAAAACTTCATCGACAATTGGCACTATATCATTTATTCTGTATCGTTCTATATCCTTTCAATCTCTAATACGTATGTTTGCCCTCGTATCTTACTAATATTGCTCCTTATACACTGTTCTTTTTTCAAAAAAAAAGGAAGAATATGGGGCTTGGTCATGTAAAGTCCTTGAAGCATGTAAAGTCCATGAAGCATGTGGACTGTTCTTCTATATTTCCGTATGTCCCCCATATGTACGATTATTTAGCTTTTGTCTGTGTATAATATGTTCATGCACATATGTCCACTTCCGTAGGATTTCTCTTTTCAACAATATGTCTTGATAAGACTCTTGGTAAAACTCTTGGAAATTTGCAGCCAAATCGATACCACAGGCTCCGGGAAATTTTGCAACCAAATCTATACCACTTACATGATACTCAGGACTCCATTCCTTATTACGACTCAAAGTACCAGTTGTATCCACATATATACTTGATGTAAATTGGACTACAATACATTCCCACATTATACTGTACCTACGCCCCGTCTATCTTACCGTCCATTACTCTACATTTACTAAATATCTCTATCTTATAACAAACTAACTAACACAAAAACTGCCCCTACAATACCTCCATATACTCCTACACTTTCACCATTATTTGGTTGGGAGACTGTAGTCTTTTCGTAACTTCTGATTCCCCCAACGGTGCCTCCGGCACTTGAAGCTAACCCGATTTTCCCTTCTTTTACACTATTACTGTTTGGTTCTGTATAAGTCGACATAAACTCTTGGGAATATGCGGTTTGGACAACTGTAGTAGCTCCTCCCTTAAGAGTCTTCGTTACATAAATACTTGTGGTGGTCTTAGATGTCGTTTTTTTCTCCCCGTCACCTTCATTTGCAAGGGCGGTTATGACGGAGAAGGCGGAGAAAATGGTGATTAAAAAGGCGATTAGTTTAATTTGCATGTTTGGCGATTGTCGGTTTTTTGTCGGTTTTTTCCAGGGCTTTTTGATATATTTTGCCACAAACGTCTACTTTGTTAAGATGGGCTCTATTGATCGATTATATTTCGGGAATCTTGGTCTTTATCACGTTTTGTCTGGTGTTTTTTCACAACTTTTGTGAGGAATTTTTACGTATTAACGTGTTGTAGGAAATGTTTAGCAATTTTTGTTGTAGTTTCGTGTATACATCGCGCATGGTTCAGGGACGCAGGAATGTGCTCCTAACAAGAGGCTGTACAGACGGTGGGAAATTAATAGGTATGTAGATTAAGTGCTAGAGGTTAGAGTTCAAGTGTGATGTACCTATTTATATACATAGATATACTTAAAGCTTTGTATCCTTCCATCTCTTTTAATAGAACTTCATTGTAGATGCTGACACACATGTATAGTGATGCAAAATCTATTTCCTGCAGGGCGTCTATGCAGGTCGCTACCATCAATAATTTGCAGTAACGGTAATCATTCTGGGTAAGGATGTGGGATAAATCAATTGGAGTTTGAATAATCTATCTGGAGGAGAGCAAGGGATCTGTCTCCAGCTTTTTGGCTCAGCTAGGTCGTTTTACAACGAGAGATAGCTGAAATGTGGATGTATGGCATGTGTATGTTTATGCAGGATATGGGGAAACGTCTACGCTGAGCCATCGCCGCTTCGTTTGTGGGTCCCAGGTTTTTTTTCAGACCCCCCTACACCCGCTCTGCGATTTGTCGGCTTCGGTTTCTCGTTTGAAGCCCTGTCCCCGAAAAACTTTTGAGATGAGAGAGATGAGATAATCTAACGTTTAACACAATGCCTAAAAAATCCTTAGCTGACGAACTACTAGAGCTTGGCCAAGCCAACAATGATTTCGATATAGAAGACAATGAAGTATATCAAGGGTCCGAAAACGAGTCGGAAGACGACTTGAAAAAAACCCATTATGTCGAGATGAGCAAATCTAACTTGAGAAAGGTGCTGCCTACGAATGTCTATGGGGGAAAGAAGAGCAGCAGAAGTGAAGTGTTCAACCTGGATGAAGGTGAGGATGACGAAGGTGAAGAAGATGTTAATGAGGATGTAAGTGAAGAAAACGATGAAGAAGTTGAAGATAGTGAAAAAGACAATGACGACTCAGAACAGGACTCTGACTCCGGGGTGTCTCTTGATAATTATAAGTCAGAAGAAGATTCAGAGGAAGAAAAAGGTGAGGAAGATGTTGATGAAGACCATAAAAGAAACAAACTTCAATCATTTATTTCCAAAGAACGTCAAACAATGGGAAAAAGATTAGCACAATCCAATATCAACGATTCCCTTAAAGGGTACTCGATTATCAATCAAAATAGATTATTTGATCTGCTCATTGATGCACGTATCAAATTGCAGAAGTCTTTGAATAAATCCAATTTATTACCGGAAAATTTGGAAACTGCCAAAGAATTTTACACTCCTGAAACCCCAAGTTTAATAACCCTGGTGGAAACCCAATGCTATGACTTGTTAGATAACGTAATGAAATTAAGAAATAAACTATTCGCCAAAGATTCAATTAAATCTGTGAAATTACCTAAAAAGCGGACTTTTACTGATTATATCGAATCGACTAATAAATTCGAAACGAAATTAAATGATTTTAGATCAACCACTTTGAATAAATGGTCTAATAAGGTAGTTAATTCTTCTGGGGCAAATGCATTAAATGCTGGGAAATTCAAAGTTATTAATCAATCAGCTGAACAACAAGTATTAAATAATTTAAATGATTTAGAAAGATTGAAAAAGAGAACTCGTCTTAACAGAAGTTCTATTTCTCCCTTGGGTCATAAAGTAGAGGAACCAACGTCAGATCATGAAAACGATAATTTAGACATTCCAAAACAAGTGGTCAAAAAGGATAAAGCTGAAATACATCAAATCTTCGATGATGAAGATTTTTATAGACTCTTGTTGAATGACTTGGTTGATAAAAAAATTGCTTCCAGTAATCCAATTAATGGAATGACTTTTGCTATAAAACAAACTCAAAAAGCTCAAAAAGCCAACAAAAATGTTGATACAAAGGCTTCAAAGGGTAGAAAATTAAAATATAATATCCAAGATCCAATTGCTCACTTCGATGCTCCTTTAAACTTGAAATGGGATGATTATCAAATCGATGAATTTTTCGCTTCTTTATTAGGTCAAAAAGTTAATATGAATGAAGCTGATGATGAGTTAGTTGAAGATCAAGAGATTGTTAATGATGATTCGATTAGATTATTCGGTTAATAGTAATGTATGCATAGAGTCTATACGGTTCTACTCTTTAAATTTTGTCCGAGAACTTTTGTTTTGTAAAAAAAACAGAAGCAGTGGTTGCAAAAAAATATGTTGTATAGTGAATGAGGCGAGATTCGAACTCGCGCGACTTTACGTCAACAGGACTTGAATCTGCCGCCTTAACCACTCGGCCACCCATCCCTATATGACAGAATAATACACCAGGTGTTTATGAACACCTTTGTTCCAAAACTGTTTGCTTCTAAACGGGCTGAATCAAGTTAACACATAATATTTCACTGACTGTGGATGGGGAAATATCTTTCTCGTTTTATTATGTATGAACAACTTGGGTAGTATACTTAGCTTAGCTATTGAAAAACTAATAGAGACTAACTGATTAAGAAAGTGATGTTGTCCGATTGATTAGGGTTTTCCGAACTCTGGGAATTTCATATTATAGTTATAGTTGATTCCTTGACTTTTCACCAAAGACTAAATGTTCCCTTTCCAAAATGATTTTTCCCAATTTGTTTTACGATTCTATTGTCCTTGGTTATCAAACCATTTTTCTGTTGATCGGCATTCGAATCGCTTTGAATTGTAGATCAGATGTTCAGGTTGAAAAGAAAATTTCACTCGTATGTTTTATGTGGGATTTGACTCTTCATTTTTGCAACCATCCCTAGACACAAGAATTACAAATTTTCTTATCAAGGATTGACACACGAATACCAATCTACCTTCAAGCGTCTGTTAAGATTCATTGAGCATCCCGTTTACCAGAGAACACCAGTTACATAGTCTAGGAGTATCACCCCTATAACCTATCCCCATTACAACGGAAATAATACGAAGTTCATGTTATAACATGAACATACATTATTACCCAAGACGTCATTGGAACTGCCCAGTACATCTGAAATTATGCAGGGCGTAACAACAGTAATATTACTACCAAAGGGAAATCACAGTCATATTTGTTAGCAAGGAAGTAATATATATCAAATTCTTACTCAACTTTATATCCATCTTGATATTCTTAGTGGTGTGTCAATATGCAGGTCGTAGACAGTTGCAAATATATTGAAGGGACACGCTTTTTGCAGCCAGTCTGTACACATTACCTTGAGTATCGATATAGTATTTTCAATATACATCAGTGGTGGATTCCCTGTATTTTTCATTATCAACAGATCTACACTGTACAAGATAGTGAAATTTATTACCTATAAACTATTTCTTAGCATCCAAAATTTGTTGAATGGAATCAACCACAGTATCCTTGAAAGAAATGAAAGGGCCAATCAATTCAAAAGTCTTCTTATTATTAACTTGAACCAATTTATCTGTGACCTCTTTACCAGTACCTGGTTTACCGACTGGAACCTTACCTTTCAATTCTGGAATATTTTCATTGACAACATCAGCAATATCTTGACCATTGAATCTACCAGTAACCAACAAGTATCTGAAGTTTGTGACATCACTTTCAAAAGCATGGATATGGGCCTTGGCAACGTCTCTGACATCGACGTATCCCCCAAGAGTTGGTTGGACATCGTCATTTGGACCTAATTGGACAAAAGCATTCAAGACTTCAGAAGAGGTATTCAAAGTATCAGAAACTTCAGTGGTGAAAGCTTGAGGACCAAAAACAAAAGATGGATTAACGGTGTTCAAAACAAATCCCGGTTTCTCATTTTCAAGAAATTCCCAGGCAGCTTTTTCAGCAAAAGTTTTCGATCCTCTGTAAGCATGAACAGCATTAGATAAAGCCTCTTCGTAAGTAACAGGATTCCAACTAGTTTCGTCAATTGTATGTTCATTGGATACGGCTCCATCCGGTGGAGTCACAGCAGCGTAAGAAGAAGTGATAACTACTTTTTTGATCTGTGGGCCAAATTGTTTAATCGATTGTAAAGCATTCTTGGTACCTTTGATAGCAGGATCCAAGATTTCCTTTTCGAAATCAGTTGCCTTGAAATGGAATGGAGAGGCTGTGTGTAAGAATACGGTAACTTCTGGGTGTTTCTTTAAAGCATCATCAAAAGCATGAGGTTCAGCAATGTCTTTAACAATTTCAAATTGGAATTTTTCACTGTTTAAGTTGGCCTTTAATCTATCACCTTTCTCGGTTGATCTGACGGTACCAACGACGTTATATCCTTTTTGGATCAATTGTTGGACAAGATGTTGGGCAATGAATCCGGTAGCCCCTGAAACGAAAATTGAAGTAGCCATTGTAAAAATTTAATTTCGGAGGGGAATTGATGGATTTATGGTTCCTTTTATACTGCGAGGGTCAACATTTCGATACATTATTCTAGCGAGTCACGTGTGAAAGGGCACATATCCTGTGGGTCGAAAGCCACAAAACAATTGTTACAAATTGTATTAGGTTATATAGCATTGGGTGTTATTTCTTGGGAGCCTGGGATTCAATTATACGTTTTGAAGTGGCAGTTCTTCTGCTGTTGGGTGGAAGGGTGCTTATCTCTTATTTAACCCCAGGTATAGAGGAACGGAATTGTTGCGTTTTCCGGGGTAACAATTTTTTCTTCCGGCTTGATTTGACATATAGAGGTTTCTTGAGTGGTCAATTTATATATAGTTTATGGTCTGTTTATTGCAACTTACCTGGGCCTTTATCAATTCTTTCAATTTTACCTTCAGAGGAATTTATTCTTAGGTGTGTCTGTACAATTTATTTTTCGTGAATTTTGCAGCAATTAATCTGGCACTCTTCTTAATATAGTATATGTTGGATAAAAACTTGAAAGAATAGAGAACTGAATATAAGTATATTTAAAACTGTAAACATGTGAACTTAATACGTTTGAAAAATGTTAGAGATTAATCCCAAAGAAGGTGAGGGGTGGTAAAGATCACTTTGTTATACAATTGTCGTAAAAAGGTGACTTTGTATTCATACAGTTGGGCATTTTGGGGATTGAATCTACTTCTCAAAATATGTAGGTGAATCTTTCCACTGTATTATTTCATCCCAGAAATTATCCGCTAGAAAATTTTGAATCTACTTCGGTTCATGAGTATATAAACTTTGTCCTTTTATATGATCCTGGAGATTTATATCCATTTCCTTGATAATCGATATCCCTCATTATTGACTTTCTTTTATATTGTTTCAAAGAGTTTTTTTATATATTTCGTACCATTTATTATTTCACCACTCGTGAAATCAGTATATTCTTGTACACTCACCAGATATTTCTCTGGCTTTTGAAATTTTCATATTGATTTCAGTTCCATCTAATAGAACACACAGTAAAGCAAATAGAGTTCCTTATACACTGTGGGAAATCACGAACCAGTACTTCTTGCGAAACTTTGGGTAATTGTTATTGAATAAATCAACCAATTTACAACTTTCATTGAATCCGATATTTTCTTCTTTTTCAACACTTTGTCTATATTTCAAATTAATTACTCCTCTCAATACCACCATAGATTCGAATGCCATTCAACAATGCAAAAGATATCTAGCACAATGAACACTAATTGGCGAGCCGTTTTGTATGTTGTATTTTTCTGCTGTCTTAGATAGTAACAATATATTTGTATAGGCAAGTTCCAACCTATGAGGATTCCCTATATCTTCGTATTCTTTCATAAAATAATACTCTTTTGTAATTTGATAGGTCATAGACTAAAGTATTATAAGTCATCGGTATAAAACTTACTATTTTTTCCACTATACCATTAAATTGAAATCAGCGACGTTTCTAGGTTTCGGAATAGAGAAATCTTCAACATTGATATGACTTTATTTCTAAAGTAATCTTCGAACCAATCTACAATAAATACTGCAACTTGATTCGGAATTCAATAAGTTAAGATTTGCGCTGGGGGATGTTACCGGTCAAGGTTTAGTCTTTTGGCAATATAGAACATACCGGCCAACATGGCATTTTGAAGATTCATCTCGAAAAAGGAAATTGATGTTGCTAGGGCCCCAAAATTTTATTTTTTGGCTTACAGGTTGGAATTTTGTATAATTCAGAAGTTTTAGCACACCACAATTCGACTCTGTATTGTATGCTGTTCTTTACATAACGTCTGTTGGAAAAGGCCTGTGGTCTAATGCTCAGTTGCAAGGTGAGAGATGGCCACCAATTTCTCTTTAAAGTCTAGTGTAATTTGTAATAATAATTTTGGCATTGACTTCATTGGATCAAGAAAATTCAGGTTACTTGAATACTTTTTGGGTATTAGTTGGCCGACGTTTACTGGGCTCAAGACCAGGAGTATTTCAAGCATTATGTAAGATCAGGAGCAATTTTGACTGAAATTTATGGGTTTACTGCTAACTGTATAGTTAGTCCTATTTAGTGTCGGACTAGTGAAATTCTAAATACTAGATTTAGACACTATTATCTGCTTTCTTTGCTACAGTTTAAACGGACCCTTCTTTGCTGTTGGGGTGGAAGAGCACAAACGAAGAGAGGGTAAATCTTAAGGAATTAACCTTGAACAATACCTCAAATATAGTATAATTAATAAATAGACGATTGTTATCTCACGTTTGCAGGACGTTAACGCCTTCATTCACTTTGAGCTGAAAATTGTGAAAATCCATTAACAGAATTACTTTCTTTTTCTAGGAATTTGATGGTGATTTTACGGCCTAGGATACTTGCATTCACCTAATGAGCCACATTTGAAAGCTGTGCTCTACAAAAAGCCCTCATTTAGGAATGGAAATAAAATCGTCATTAAAGAATTCTGTGAAAGTCATATTGATGGAATTTTCGTTAAGAATCTGATGATAGGCGCTGTTTGCTCCTAGCAATTTACTGGAAAGGTGCTTGACATTTGATACTTGATCACCAGTAGCTGTTAGTGAAATTTCGAGAATGTTATCGGAAATACCTTTGAAGACCTTAGAACATTCATTTGCAAACGTCCAGTTTTCACTAAATGCTTCTAAAATCTCAATTGATAAGTCTATCTCCTTCTTGGAAGCATTCAAATCCATACTCCAATTACATAAACAATACAATGCAGTCGAACAAACCGTCAAAAAACGATACAAAGTTATCCAATTTAAAGGGAGAAGGCTAGACCTGAATAGTTTGTATGTATAGGAAAGTGTTTTAAGACAAGCATCACTTAAAATCTCCAATTGTTCTAGTTTCGGATAAGGAACCAAATAATTGGGACGATAAAGAAGAATTAAGCAGTGGTAGTATCGTGACAAATACCACGAACTAGAACCATGAAAAGAAAATAACTTCATATCATCTGTGGTATTCGGTTGATTTTTATTTACCCAATTATCTAATTCAAGCTTGATTTGTACAAGAACTTCGGTTGAATAAACATCTTTCGCTTTGATTGAATAAAGCTTCCTTATTATACTTCCCTCCAACCGTCGAAGAGAAATAATTGATAAGATTGTCTTCAAAGTAAATTGACTTTCTCCCTCTGATTTTGTTGGCAAAGGCACATCCACATCTTCATCATTTATTCCGAGAGGCCGTCCGTAGCTGGTCGATAAAAGTCTGTCTATATTGTATATACTCCAAAAGAGTCGGTTGTTTGATTCGTTGGTGTCAGTTTTGATGGGCAGCCCTTTATTTAAACCCAAATTAATTGCTTGCCTGATTGTTAAGCCTAGGATATTCCACGAGTGCATTCCCTCCGGTTCGAAAAACGAATAAATACATAAAAGCATCATCATTTTTATCGATTCTATTGAAGAAACGTCATTTTTTTGAGAAAGAAACTTCATTGATTTGTAACAGAAGAACCTACTATAATCATTTTCTTGCTTCATCAAACCAGCTCTAGATAAAGTCGTGCAGCCTATTGCCATCACCATATATATTTCGTAATCATTGAAACTGGTAACCGAGTCGTTCAAATACTCCAAATAATTAAACCGCTCGAAAAACAGAGATTGGTTAATAAATGGGTACGATCTATGACTATGTTTAAAGTAGGACTCGGCCACCTTTCGAGCAATTTCTTTTGAAAGTACCGGGGTTGTAAAATTCTCCTCCTTGATAAAGAAAGAAGGCGAGAACCCTAACGTGTTCAACAAGAAGTCAGGATGAGAATGATTTGCAACTTCTTTTGCAGGTGTCGCCTGTATGAAATTTAATTTAGGCTCAAAAGAAGTATTGAAAATATCGTAAACTTTGGAATTGTGTTCCCGGTTAGAACCCAGACCGACTGTATCAAGCACATCGCCTATAGCTGTTTCTGTCTCCTTCTTACTCTTTCTTCCTACATACTCGCATTTGACATTACTTTTGTAACAATTGTAACATCCATGCATATCCTTAGAACACTTTATTTTCGAGCTCCTACAACGTATACAAGAATATTTACTCTTAGCATTACTGCCTTTGAATGGAGTGCTCTTACCCACCTTGAACTTTGTAATCCCCGTCCTATTTGCCATAGAGGTTGCGAAAAAAAAGAGATTCCGGATGTTTTGGTTTATTTCAATATATTTATATACAGATCTAATTAGTTTTCAGAGTTGAAAATCTTTTCTAAATAATTATACCAATTCATTCCCAAAACTTTTTCCATCTTAGATTTAGACCAACCTTTTCTTGCCATGGCACAAGCCAATTCTCTTCTTTCTGCCAATGGGCCAAGTGGTTTTACGACCTTTTGTGAACCCCAAGGAGCCATTTGTCTAGCGTAGCCTTTATCTTTATTACACCATTCCATAAATGGAGATGGTCTAGCGTGACCTTCAGATGCATCAGATCCTATTCCAACCAAATCTTCCCCAATCAAGGAGATTACGTAGTCAACACAATCAACATAATCATCGATGGTTGAATCATTTCCTTTTGGCATGTGGGGGCCAAACTGGCTTATTCCAACAAAACCCCCTTTGGATCCTATAAGTTTAATCAAGTCATCCGATTTATTTCTTCCACTTTCTTTCAAAGCGGCAGGTAAAATATGACTAAAACAAGGAGGTTTCTTAGCATACTCAATAACGTCTCTTGAAGTTTGTTCTCCTACATGAGATAAATCACATACAATTCCTAACCTGGACATCTCATCTACTACTTCTCTTCCGAATCCAGTAAGACCAGAATCTTTTAATTCTGTGTAGCCGGCCCCGGAGTAGTTTTGCGTGTTGTAAGTCAATTGCATGATTCTAACTCCCAAATCTCTGAAAATTCTTAAATATCCTAGCTGGTCTTCAATGCCAGAGGTATTTTGCCAGGATAAAATTACCCCAGTTTTTTTTTCTTCTTTAGCTTTCTTTATATCTTTGACATCATGGACCTGCATGATGAGTTCTGGATATTCATCAAACCATTTCTTCCATTGAATAACATTGGCAATGGTATCACGGAAGTTTTCCCATAACCCGCACGTGACTGACACTGCAGTTATACCACCTTTGTTCCAAGATTGGAAAATTTCTTCAGAAAAATTACAAATATTTAACCCATCTATATGAATGGAATCTTGATAAATTTTTTTGGCTTCTTCTTCTGTCAACATAGTTGTTAAAAAATTCTTCAGGCCAATCAACAGCGAAACCTCTTATTTGTAACACTTTGGCCTTATCGCCTATTGTCCCTAATCAGGTAAAAACTGATCGCACCTTTTAAGCCACAGTTGCAAAATTAAGGGACAGATCTAAAGAATACATGTCTGGGATACATTGAGAGTATGTTAAAAAGTTATCTGACCGGCTTAATTAGAATATGTATTCTTATGATAAGTTTCCAAAAGTTACCTCTTCAAACAAATCAGGTACCCCCGGCTGTCTTTTCTGTTCTTTACAACACAAACGGGTTTCCAAGTCCTGCACATACTAATGATCCCGATATGACGAATCGGGAAATTTTGAGTCGGAACTTTCATTGCATAATAATCAGAGCCACCATGAGATAAGATGCAATATAAAAGGTAATTGATTCCGTGTATGTTTGAGTTATTTACAGCTGATAATGTCTGTTTCAAAAGTTGATATAGAGGATGAAATAAATACATTGTCTCAGACTCCAAGTTCTAATAAAACCCCTTCGAGTATCGGTAAGAAATTGAAAGGTATTATATGGGATTCGCTTGATAAATCACCAGAGGAAAGAAGATATGTGCTTAAAATTGATCTTTGGATTATGACGTATTGTTGTATATCTTATTTTATTAAATACCTTGATCAAACAAATGTTTCCAATGCCTACGTTTCTGGGATGAAAGAAGACTTAAATTTCCAAGGTACCCAGTATAATTGGTTATCGACTTGGTATTATATCGGGTATATTATTGGTCAAGTACCTTCACAATATGCTATCAATAGAATTCGTCCTTCAATTTGGTTACCGACGATGGAAATACTCTATGGAGGTTTGGTCATGGTGATGGCTTGTGCTAAAAATGTCCATACTTTGTATGGTTTAAGGTTCCTCATCGGGTTATTCGAGAGTACGGCATATGTCGGTATAGTGACTTTACTTTCAAATTTCTATTTACCAGATGAACTAGGGAAAAGAACTTGTATTTTTCAAACCTCTTCAAGTGCTGGACAAATGTTTTCTGGTTATTTACAAACTGGTTTACATAGTGGTATGAATGGTAAACATGGCTTGGAGGCCTGGAGATGGCTTTTTATTTTTGATGGTATAATCACAATTCCTGTTGCAATTGCTGGGTACTTTGCAATTCCCGACGAACCCTTTTCAAGTAAGGCTTTGTGGTACAAAGAGAGAGATCGGGTTATTGGCATTGAAAGAGTCAAGAGGGTCAATAGAAATACTAGACCAAAGATTCAGCTTAAACACTTCATTCAAATGCTTGGAGATTGGCCTATTTATCTTTTCTCTATAGCTTTCTCTGCCCATGTTATGGGAATCAGATTATATGGTTTTATGAACCTTTGGTTGAAATCAACAGGCGAATACACCGTGGCTCAAATTAATAACTATCCTACTGCTGGATATGGACTACAAATCTTAGCTACCTTAATTTGGGCATGGCTTTCAGATGGAATAGGTAAACGGTATCCAATTATTGTATTGGCTTGTGTCCCAGCTATGATTGGAAGTATTATATTATGGGCTTGGCCAAAGCATAACACAGCAGCTCTCTTTACTGGTTGGTATCTTATGTTCATGGAAACAGGGGCTGGAACCCTTTTCATTTCCTGGATCTCCGAAACTCTTGGTACAGCTGTGGAGCAAAGATATCTTTTAATAGGTATAATTGAAGTGGTCTCCTTCAGTTTCACTGCTGCCGTTCCACCATATTTATATCCAGCAGATCAAGCTCCAAGATATAAGTATGCTTATCCAGTAACATTTTTCTTTTTTGCCCTAGAAGCTGTATGTGCTTTGCTAATGGCCACTATCCAGAAAATGGAGAAAGTCGGTAAATTGACCAATAAACATTATTACGAGCCATATATTGAAGATGATGGACAAAACAAGGACGGGGTGACTCTGCAAAAAATTAAAGATGTTTGAAACCTGCTATTTAATATGTGTAACTATAAGATAATATACGATAATTTGAAAACTAGCTTTCTAGTAATCTAGAGACAATCGAACTGAATTCTAGGCTACAACTGATTTTAGTTTGTTTTTTCCCTCCCTGTTGGTGATCTATTTCATTTTAGGCTCTATTTAAATTCCAGTTTTCTACTATCTGTAGCTCTTTGCCCGCCAAAGTTAGTTGATTTTTAAATTAAGGATACTTTTGATCCAGATCTCCATGGCTTTTCTTACTTAATTGGGATACCTTCTACGATTGTTCTATAAAATGCAAGAGCGATGAAATATGTTATACGCCAACTCGGGGCCCCGGTCCTTTCGGGTGGCATCTGGTAAATACAGACTTCTTTTACTCAGAGAATGATGTCTATAAAATCAACCATGACATGAAATGTATTGGATATAAAGACATTACAAGTAATTTACCACCCTTATGATATACTATATAGAGAAATATATGATTTATGACTGATAAATAATAGCCCATCTGAACCAGAAGGTGTTCGTTTAGTGTCAAGGTTGGGTTTTGCATCACTCTGGCTGTTTGACCTGTTGTCTTCCTAGTTATAAGAGTTTTGAGCATGTGGCTCGTCTCTCTAACTTTGATGCGGCGCTAGCTTCGATCGTTTCCAGTATGGCCTTGATGAAAGTGTAACAGGGTAATTGGTATCCATTTCTGGTAAATTCATCTGCAAATCCTCTGCAAGAGTTGCTTTTCGTACTCTTACCATCGACCACTGTAACTGCAGGTTTTTGAACGCTTACTTTGGTATAATGGTTGGCTAACGTCAATCTTACTAGTACCAATTTTGCCTATGTTCATATCCCAGGGTTCTGAACCATACATGTATCAAAACCAAAATGATGTATGATTTGTGAATATATTTCAATTCTTCACAAAATAAATGCCAGATATGCTGAAAGCTGATATTTTATACAGAAATGTAATAAAAGGGGTACAGTTCCCCATAAATGAAAATACAACGGAAGGAGAAGAATCACCTGAAGATGAGAATGTAAAAGGGAAAGAAGAAATCCTTACAAGCAAAGAATCTCATTTAAAGGGTCTAATTGAAAAGCTCTTGGAAACAAAATTTGAAAGTGAACGTGATGCAATAAATGAATTCAAATTTGCCCTTTTGAAATTATTGAATGACAAACTGGAAGAAGAACTTAGAGAGTTTGTTCCAAAATTGTTGGCATTACTCTTTTTGCCAATAGAACTTGGTGAAATAGAACATAAAAATCAGGGAGATTCTAGTATTAGGAAAACCTTTAAAGTAAGTTAAAACTTTTGTATTAAGTCGCATTACGCACTTTAATTTGTATTAGGTTGCACATAGTTAAGGTGAGAGCCTAACTAAAAATTTGTTAGTGATTGCAATAGGTCGCAACTTTTGGTGCATTAGGTTGCAAAAAACCTTTACCTGCAGGTTGATATGGTACATCTCCTGTATGTTGATCTTTTTTTTGATCTTTTTAAATC
>JAJMFS010000038.1:0-62365 GCA_030574815.1 Yamadazyma germanica | reverse complement strand
CTTTCACCATTTATGCCGCCCTGAGTCTGTCTCACGTGCCAATCTGCACCTATACTAGTGTCCAAGAGGTACAAGTTTTTGGAAAACGTATCGCCCAATATTCATTACCAGTTATGGTGAAAAAAATAAATCTATCCCATGATCAAAATCTGTCGGAGACTATTGACGAACAAATAATTCTTCCCAATCTAAAGTCAGCAACAATACATGCGTCCGAGTCTTTAGTGGAAAGAAGGTATCTTAGGCAGCTTAACGAATACGAGCAGACTTGCTTCATTTCTCGTCCTGCAAACAGTAAATTACTGATGTGTAGACTCAGAAAGCTCACACTAGACGTAGGCTGGAAATCTCTCGACTTGAAACTTCCAAGAACTTTGGAAGAGCTTTGGGTAAGATGCTGTTTCCAAGGAAACATTGATTTCTCACGATACGTGAATTTGAAAAAGATCACAATCATCGTTCAAAAATATTTTACAGTTTCAACTTTGAGGTTGCCCCATAATTGTCGGGAATTACAATTCAACGGGAATTTGAACCATTTGAGAGGTGGCCGGATGCTACAAGCTTTGAAACTCAATTTCAAATATGCAAATGGGGTAATTCCGGATGTTCCCAGTTTGTTTCGTGGCTTAAAAAGATTGAAACAGTTGATGATTATACTTCCGAACTTTGACGCCAGCTTCTTAGGGAAGATCACTTCTCTTCCTGAAAAACTACAGTTTTTTGAAATATCTGGAACGAGAATAGGAGAAGAAGAAATCATCAATCTTCTAAGGCTTCTACCCAATCAGATGGTGGATATCCATCTTTCACAAGTAGACTGTGAAAACAAGGCCATTGACTTTCGTCAATTCAAATCTTTGAAAGTTGTTACCATAATTAGTGACCATACAGTACAATTAGAGTTACCCAAATCAGTGGATTTATTCGTTCATAATAAGACCCCGATTGAATTAAACCATTCTACCAATGATGTTCTAGTGACAGTTAGCAATGAAGACGTAGCCATATATAAACATCATTGAAAAAAAAGAAACTCGTATAAGATCATTAGGCAAAGTCGTTGTTGACTTCACGAATGTTTCGAATCAATATAAATATAATATACGCAAATATATTAGCCGTCAGGTTCAGAACCCAATGCTGGGATTTCTTATTCCGCAGGGTATTAGTAGTCTCCATTTATAAGTCTTTTAAAGACGTAGTACTCTGCTCTTCGGTTTCCATTTTCCTGGAAGGAACCTCTCTCTTTGTCATTTCAAACTTGTATAGTGCCCCCACGACTATTGATGATTTTATGGATTTTTGATATAACTTGGTGCATCTTTATCTTGGTTAAAACTAATTTGGTCGCTGCACATTAATTGTTGCAAAACACCATTAAATAACTTGGACACTTTGACCAGCGTCCCTCCTCCTATACGGATCGTTAACAATACAAATTAGAAGCCATGCAAATCTCTGGAAATCTCAATATTCAAAGAGAGGTCATAGATCCATACAATCCATGCAGTCGATACTCTCCACCCGGTTCTGCCTTCTTGACACCTCACACCAACTTCTGTGGGTTTGGCTGCAAAAACTAATATGCGAGGTGTTCATATGCAGGACATAAACCTCAGTATATAAATAGTTATCACGACTTATTCGGAGAGCCAAATTTATAGCAAGAATTGAGCATATAAATTAGGTGTTTTCTGTTTCTCCGTTAATGGTTTGAAATACGTATCTAACCAAAGAAAGAATATTTATGCTGGTGTGATCATCATTACTTGATTGTATCTGGGTTCATTTTGGTTACACCATATAATATATTGGGAAAGACTTTCTATGTAATCATACATTCTAAAGGAAGAGTTATCAGTAGTAATTGAGTTCGGATCATAGTTCCCCCAAGTCATAAATTGTAGGCCACGGCTCTGTTACCTGCATCTCACTGTTCCGCACCTAAAGTTCCAACAATCTCATCCGAAAAAAATTTACGCGATTGAAAAAAATTATTCACCATGTCAGATATCTCTGAAAAAGTCAAGGACATGTCAATCGACCAAAAACAAAAACCGGTCAAAAAGGAAAAGAAGGAGTTCAAGAATCCTCTTTTATTAGATCCTCAACCCGAATTCATCGCTTCTCGTATCAAATTATTCGACGAACTCAAGGCCAAGTACGATGAAGAAATCTCCCAAAAGGATCGGGTTGAAATTAAAATTACATTGAAGGACGGAAACATCAAAATTGGTAAATCGTATGAAACAAGCCCAATGGACATTGCCAACGACATTGGAAAGTCCTTCTCTGAGAGACAGGTTATCGCTAAAGTTAACGGACAATTGTGGGATTTGACTAGACCTTTAGAATCGGATGTCGATTTGGAATTTTTGGATTTCGACCATCCTGAAGGTAAACAAGTTTTCTGGCATTCTTCTGCTCACGTTTTGGGTGAAGCCTGTGAATGTCATCTTGGATGTCACTTATCTTACGGTCCTCCAACTGAAGATGGGTTCTTCTATGATATGTCCATCAATAATGGTGAAGGAGTCGTCAGTCAATCCGATTTTGGTAATTTGGAAAAGGTTGCCACTAAGGGTATCAAAGAGAAGCAAAAATTTGAAAGATTGGAAATGACTAAACAACAATTGTTGGACATGTTCAGTTACAATAAGTACAAGGTTCAATTTATATCCGAAAAAGTCCCAGATAACACCTCAACTACTGTTTACAGATGTGGTCCATTGATCGATTTGTGCTTAGGACCTCATATTCCTCACACTGGGAAAATCAAGGCTTTCAAGGTTTTGAAAAACTCTTCGTCATACTTTTTGGGTGACTCAGCTAATGATTCATTGCAAAGAGTTTACGGTATTTCTTTCCCAGATAAAAAATTAATGGATGAGCATTTGAAATTCTTGAAAGAAGCCAGTGAAAGAGATCACAGAAAGATTGGTAAAGAACAAGAATTATTTTTATTCCATGAAATGTCTCCTGGTAGTGCTTTTTGGTTACCTCATGGTACTAGAATTTATAACGCATTATGTGAATTAATGAGAAATGAATATAGACAAAGAGGTTATGAAGAAGTTATCACTCCAAATATGTACAACTCCAAATTGTGGGAAACTTCGGGACATTGGGGTAACTACAAAGAAAACATGTTTACCTTTGATGTTGAAAAAGATCAATTTGGGTTAAAACCAATGAATTGTCCTGGTCATTGTCTTATCTTCAAATCTAGAGAAAGATCTTATAGAGAATTACCTTGGCGTGTTGCTGATTTTGGAGTGATCCATAGAAATGAATTCAGTGGGGCATTATCTGGTTTAACAAGAGTTCGTCGTTTCCAACAAGATGATGCTCATATCTTTTGTACTGAAGATCAAATCGAACAGGAAATTAAAGGAACTTTCGATTTCTTACAAAAAGTCTACGGAATTTTTGGTTTTGAATTTAAGATGGAATTAAGTACTAGACCTGAAAAATATGTTGGAGAATTAGATACTTGGAATAAAGCTGAAGCTAAATTAGAAAACTCTCTTAATGAATTCTTGGGTAAAGACGGCTGGGAATTGAATCCTGGAGATGGTGCTTTCTATGGTCCAAAGATTGATATTATGATCAGTGATGCATTAAACAGATGGTTTCAGTGTGCCACTATTCAATTAGACTTCCAATTACCTTCAAGATTCGATTTAGAATATAAATCTGAAGTTAATGATAAAGATCATAATGTCACAAGACCAGTCATGATTCATAGAGCTATTTTAGGTAGTGTTGAAAGAATGACTGCTATTTTGACCGAACATTTCAAGGGTAAATGGCCATTATGGTTATCCCCAAGACAAATCTTGGTTGTACCAGTTGGTGTTAAGTACAATGAATACGCCGAATCTCTCAAGGACCAATTGGTAAAACAACATGGCTTCCATGCTGATGTTGATGTTAGTGGTAACACTTTACAAAAGAAGGTCAGAACCGGTCAAATGTATAAATATAATTTCATCTTCATCGTTGGTGAACAAGAACAGCAAGAAAATAGTGTCAATGTAAGAAACAGAGATATTCAAGAAGAACAAGGTAAGAACGCTACTGTACCATTTGATATCGTTGTTAAACAATTATGTTCTTTAAGAGATGAAAAGAGAAGAGACAATAAGTTAGTATAATATATATATTTAATAATAACTCATTGCAAAATGTCGCGAACGGCTGCAAAATGTCGTGATTATCCCAAAACAGCACCTTGATCAATGTCGCAAAGTGAAAAATTCAAATTTGCCAAAAATGACAGAAGAACCAAAAACAGATCAAGTTCCAACTCTGAGAGATAACAACCCCTTGTTACGTCGACTCACTCCCTCACAATTCAAAGCAAGTGTCGAATTCTATGAAGCCGATCACCAATTATCCGTGGACGACAGGCTCCAAATTGCTAGTGATTTAGAGAGAATAGTACCAAAAATTGGTATTGCAAGTTACATTACCGGATTGAGTGGATTTTTCAGTTTAACAGCATATAAAAGATTTATCAAACCGGATGCTAATACTCCAAAGTCGCTTAATCCTTTCAAACCGGGGAAGTTTATACATAAACCATTTCTTTCATTCATTATTGCCTTGAGTTCAATGATTGTTGGAGGTGAGGTCGTCAGTAGACAACAATTTTCCAGTCAAATATCGCTGTTGGAAGGAGTCAGTGAACGTCAAAGACAATACAATGCCTGGAAACATTTAGATAGACACCAGGCTTCGCTTTTCTATTTGTACTATCGCAAAACTAGCGAGGATCCCACCTTTATTTTGCAAGATCCAAGAAACTATGATGAGAGGAAGATGCACCAAGTTCATTATAGGAAACCGTATAAACAGGAGAGGTCTGGGGAAATCACGACTTGGGAACAAATCCGATTGTCTAACGGGTTTGGTGACGAAAGACGTGATGAAAAAACTGATGGAGATGACAAGGATGGGGAGGTGAAAAGTGCCTGGGCGAAGGTGAGAGACGGAGAAGAGTAGTATAGTATATAGTATATGGTAATGTGCATTATTGAGCCAGAGCAGCCATTGTATGTCATTTGGGGTGTGTGAATTGTGGTACTTGTGGTGTTTGTATTTATCTCTGTTTACTTTTAACTTGTCTGAACAGCTGTGGTCTCTCTTGGTCTCTTGGTCTATGGTTGGTGTCTGTAGATATACAAGATTATATGCAGGACGCTTACCTCAAGACAGTTACGGTGATATATATTTTGATGATAATGACGATGAAAATTCCAATATTTCACTAGCACATTCTTCCAAACATTCTCAGGCCACATACAAAGCATCGTCCCATCACTGCTCCCAGAACCCCCAATACACTCATCCATAAACATATCTGGCCTGTGTCTATGTGCAGTACCACACCCTCCCACCTCCACGTCTCAAAAACACCTCGATAATTTTCATTTTCCACAATGGATTTCGGTGATTCAGGTGAATTATACAACGTGGCAACCCAATTTTACACGGGACAATACTCAAAAGTGTTGGAGTATTCGCTCGACCAATACAGTAGTGACAGCCAATTAAAACTCTTGGAATATCAGATTAGATCGGCCGTGACTTTACAAAAAGATGCATCCAAATTGATTGATGAAGGAAAAGCGCAATTTCCGGATAATGACAGCCTTTTCCATTTATTAAGTGCGTGGAATGACTTGCATAGTTTCGGGGTCGATGACCTGACATACTTTGAGGATGTTAGCAAGCCGGAATTTGAGTTGCAGGCGATTTTGACGTGTCTTTATGCCGTGAAATTCCTCAAAGATATTGACGGGGGAATTAGTTTGTTGACAAAATACATTGACGATTCGAACATGTTGAAAATCAACGAGTTGGAGCCATATTTGATCTTGATTCAATTACATCTCATCAAGGGAGATTTTAATTCTGCAAATAAGATATTCAACAACTTCAAGAACTTCCCTGATAGTGCCAGGGACAGTATTATTTATCAAGTGATGGAAAGTTGGATATTATCAATTAGAGGTGAAACTGACAATATCAATAACTCATACTACTTTTATGATGAGATTTTGTCAAATGACTTTGATAATGACGACTACGGGAAATTCAAACTCTTGAATGTCTTGTTGGTGTTGACCATTAAATTGAAACATTTCCCTGAAGCGGGTGAATTGTTGAAACAAATAGACGCTTTGAATATTAAAGGTGATGATTTACTTGCTAATCAAATCACTTTGAATTATATGACTGGGAAAGGTGAGGAGAATGATAAATTGATTGAGAAACTTAAAGCGGTTAATCCTGAACATGGTTATTTGGTCGAAAGAGCTAGTAAGGAAGAGAAGTTTGATCAAGTTGTTAGTAAATTTACTGTCTAATGATTTTTATTTAGAAGTTCAATATACTGTCGTCTATAGAATGTTACGTGAAGCTTCTCTTGTGTATATTACTTGTCTTCTCTTGCTCTCTTGTCCTCTATACTAATACTTTTGTATACATTACTAACTATCTACTCATCAATTTTCACAATCTCCCCGTCTTCGTTCATCTTCAAACCTTCGGCCAATAATCTTTGTTCAATTTCCTTCAATTCCTTTTCACGTTCCAATAATTCATTACGCTTGTTGATCAAATCTTGATGAACTCTTTCTTCGAACTTCTTTAATCTTTCTTCCTCCAACTTAATTTGTTCTTCTTTTGCTAAATAATCGTCCTCATTATTATTTGAAGTATCAGATTTACCAATTGAAGAAGATTCCACATCATTCTTGGAGGAGATTGTTGACACTCTTTCGCCGTTTATGTATTGGAATTGTTTACCACTCAAAGCTTCGGTTCTATAATTCTCATAGATCAAATCATGGGTAATTTCTTTAAATTCATTCAAATGGGTAATTAATAACACATTCTTCAAGATTGTAAAATCGTTATATTCCGGCATTTCAATGTTGATTGGTTTTGAATTTATTGGATTTAACACTCTCAATTTCAATAATTCGTCTTCTTCAGCAGTTGAAGGTTTGAATTCATTAGCACCAATTATAGCAAACGGTAATAATGAGTTTAAATATTTATTATAATCAATGATTTCGTCGTCGATATAATCTTGTTCATATTCATATTCATTAAACTTGTAGTATTTTATTCCGTAATTATCCAAATCTTCCAAGATCAATTTCTTGTTTGATTTCAATTCTTCCGGAGTTAATGAATCACTTTTAGCAATGACTGGGATTATATTGACCAAGTTGTTAACGTGTAACATAAATTTAACGTCGATTTCGCTTAACCCGTGACTTGTTGGGTTGATCATGTAAATCAATACGTGGATTCTACCATCCTTAAATCTAGGATTTCTCTTAACCCTACTTTCCTCTAATAACACTTCATCGTATTGATGTCTTATAAAATCGACAACCACCTTAAAATCTTCGTCACAATTGATGGAATTGGCAAAATTTGGAGTATCAATAATATTAAGAGATATCTTGTGTCCTTCGTTATCTTCTAATTCGACATTTTCGTGTCTCAAAGTTAACTTCTTCGAAAATGGGTCCTGATCAACGGTCGAAGAGGTAGGAACAATAGAATTTCCGCCACATAAAGAGTTGATGAACGTACTCCTACCAATACCACTTTCCCCGATGATCATGACCGAGAAATTGATCAGCTTTTTGAGTGTTTTTCTCTTTCTTAACGCTGCCGAAGAGGCATTTGGATCTTGGTAAAACGACATGTTTTTCGTCAATATTTTGTTTACGCGTTTTGAGGTGAAGAATGAGTTTGGCAGGAGGTTATATGCAGGGGGACGATGAGAGGATTGATATAGTGGTGAATAATAATGTATATTGTAACTGATGACATGTAGACAGATCAAAGGTCTGACTGATTAATCCAACCATCTTCTCTTTTTCAGCGCACTACTTAAACTGGCAGAAGTCACCCTCTCCTTTGCATCATATTTCATGGAAGGAGTTGGTGCTTGAGACGCCCAATTATGTACGGAATTTATGGAATAAGACCAACCAGGAGTCAAGGTTGATAAGGCATTTGGTGATGGACTAATAGCACTATAATATGTTTTTACAGAACTGGTTGGGAACAATCGACTCCATGAAGATTGGGTGACGGTACTACCAGGTTGCATTTGCATTGGAGCATATTTGGTTTTTCCACTCTGCTTAGTATAAGTGATGGAAAACGATTTACTATTAGTAGTGGGATTGGCACCGTTAGTTTGATCTGGAGGGGCTTCCCCTTCAAAAGTATTGGCCACAGTCAAAGTCTTGGTAGAACCTGACATTCCATCCAATTCGAATCTATTAGAATAATGAATAGTTGCTTTTTCCCCTCCAAAAGTGAGGTAAATTTGGAAGAAGTAAAATCCGTCATCACAAGCATCCTCATCAATTTTAGCTTCGTATGAAAAATCTTTTGATCCTTGGGTGTATTCCTTCTCTTCAACCAACTTTTCAAAGCATTCAAGAGGGTAACTACCACTACCGGTACACAAAAGAATCGAATAAGTTTTAGCATTTTCCAATGACCAGTCGTCATCTTTGTCGGCATCATCTTCCCACTTGATCGGAACAGTGACGGATCCTCCCGATGCTTTATATGTTTTCTTTTCTCCAGGAGAAGAAAGTTTAACGTCTGCAAACACTGACACGAAGAGAGCGAGCAATATTATCGATAATTTCATGGTTTAAAAGGGGTTTGAAGTCGTATGTGTGTGACCGTGTAAATAACCGTATGTATAACCGTATGTATAACTGTGTGTCTGAGTTTTTGTGTGTGTTTCCCGAGTAGCGCCGTCGGTAACTGTTTGTTTGGTGTAGTGATGGTGTACACTTGATAGATGTGAAAGAAATTTTATATGTTATTTGTTGAAATGCGCAATAAAAATAGAAGAAGCACCGCCGCGTTCTTGGCTAACCGCGAGTGATTGAATGCCAATGATGTTGGCAGCCCCTACACCACCGTCGCACGGGGACATGGTGCGACGGTGGTGCGACAGTGGTGATGGGTGGGGACGATGGCCGTTGCCTTCCCTAACCAGTAGGTAGTTACACGGTAGTTACACGGTAGTTACACGGTAGTACACTTCGTTGCCATGTTTTATGTTACATTTGTTGTTTGGTTTGGCAATGACTGGGTCGAAGAGTTGAGGCCATTGTATACGAAGAATATGATAATATTGGTCCACTTCAATGCGTGGGAGCAGCTTTTGCCCATCCTTTTTTCCTTCCCAGTCTCGTTCCCCGTCGGGCTTTTCTTTTTCTTTTTCTCTGTAAGACCCTGTCTCTATATACAGTCTACAATCACTATCATATTTTATTTATTCGTAACTCATCATAACTATATACATGTAAAACTGTACCCCCTCCATATAAATAGCCATCAGCCATTACACTCATACCGGATGAACTCTACGACTACTGCTGCTTCGTTTGGCTTGAGTTCTCGTAACTATAGAAGAACTACGAGCCACTTTCTTGGTTCTATGGAGATTCCATACTTTAAGGTATTTAAGCATATTTAACATTTATTACTAATTATGTGTATTTTCAGAGTAGTATAAATTGTAATTTGAAATAAAATCTGGAGTTGCCGTTGTTTATATAGTTTAGTATCGGGTGCAAAAAAATCGTTGTTTCTCCGACGGCCATGGCAGATTTTTTTTCCGCCGTTTTTTGATTTATAATTTTTATCTTTCAGCCGTAATGCTTATTAATTTTCAACACTAAAATCCGGTGCCACCGAATGTCTGATTGGTGGTATCTCCGGATGCAAGATCATGCATGTGAATATTTCTCTGTGTTTGTATAAGGGGGATCACCCGGGTAAATTCGTTACGACCCCCCGTGCCTTCCTTTCAGGCTTAGTGCATCTGGCACGGCTTGTCGCCAATCTGCCACCATCCGCCAACGGTTCGCCTCTATCTCCCGACCCGCACGGTTCGGGTTTAAGCCCCGGCCAGTGGTTTAATCCGATATACACATCTCGCTTGTGAATCGGTTAACATGTGCTTTATGGTATATATGTACACTTGTGTATTTAGGCAAATTTATATATTTATATATTTATATATTTAGGCATACCCCGATGCATAACTGACACTGCTATCTCTGGCACTCATTGCTTCCGAGCTTTGACTGTATCCTAACCATTTAAAACTACCTCCACCATTCAACTCCAATAGCTTCATCACAATGTAAATAGGCTTCTCGCCGCATATAGTGTTACCCGTTTCATCTATGTACTTTCTCCAAAGTTTGGAATCCCCGTTGGTGGCTATTTCCATTGCTAATTTATCTAATATCTCTATACTTTTGTATATCGGTAGATTACCTTCAAGGTCTACATTTCCTACGTTACTAATCAGATCCACAATCATATCATAATTCTCAAGAGATGGGGGGATAGACTTGGGAAGATATGCCGGATACCGGAATCGGAAACCCCAATGACAGAAATCAGAACTGATAATAAATGAATTTTCCGTGGTTGCAAAAAAACTATTCAAGGCCTTGACAATAGCATCAAAATGACTTTGATCACAAGCACTGATCATGATGGGAACAATATTGACGTCCGTCACGTCATCCATATCCAATCTGTATTTGATGAAAGGACAATGCATTTCAAAAGAATGTTCTTCAGTATCGGTGACCGAATCCATATACTGGAATAACCGTTTCCCATTATATGTGAATTTCGCAAGTTGCTGATTAATGGTAGTATTGACGGGTAATTTCCCAATAGGAGTATCATAATAATCAAAGTTACTGATCATGGCATGGTTTTTGAAGTATTCATGATGGCTAGGTCCTAGCATGAAGATATTCTTGACATTGGTGGTATCCCACACGGCAAAAGTCTCACCAAGACGATCGCTACTATAGGCATAACCAGCATGAGGCCCAACAAGTATACGAGTATTGGGGATTGGTGAAAGCTGATTTGTGAAACATTGTTTAAGCAATGAAGTTAACGATTTGGGGCTTTTACTATACCATGATCCGGCATGACTTGCTTCTCTAACCGACATTGCAATTATTGGGGGAGTTGCGGGAGGACTAATTAGGGAAGCAAATTAAGTGCATAACGCAATGCAATGCACACGCACTTGACGGATTTAACTGGCATAGAGAGACAGAGACTGACATAAGACACAAATGTTTATTACAGCTACTTCTTAGTGATTTCAACTGTCCAATCAACAGACAATACACTCTTTTCCCCAAGATAATAAGTGGAATTCATTCCACATTTACCTCTAAAGAAAAACCCGGCGGGGGTTTCATCTTCAGGAAATTCAATTACGTAAAGATCCTCCTGTGGTTCGAAATGATCTCCCAAATACTTTTCGGTTCTCTTAACAGTGATACCGGCTTTTTTACCAATTTGAATATATTTAAAATTATCAATTGGCTTGTAAACTTTGAAATGAATTGAGGTAGTGTATTTGGTACCTTCGGGAATTTCCATGAAAATATTTGGATTGTCTTTGATTTGTACGGTACTCTCTTCTTCTCTACCGTCGATTTTGACGGTAAATTTATACACTTCGAATTCTCCGTTTTGTGGCTTCATTAATTTAATTGAATGACTAATTAATTTAGGGGGGAATCATAAACTTTATATAGTTTTCTGCTCTATTGTTTGCCTGGTACAGCACCTCGGTATATGCAAATCCGCATCCAGAAGTCATCCCAATTAAGTAATTTTTGTGGAGACAGTACCCTCTGGCCGTTGCTTCCTGTATATACCCTTTGACATTGACACTGACATATACCAAGACTTTACTGGACTTTCCTAAGAAACTTTGTATTACCTATGTAGTCGATTACAATCTACAAATAACCCCACATTATTGTATAATACAATGCCGACTTAGCCACTTGTCGTTTTAAATTCTCTCACTTCATCATTTAGTTTGAGTTTTAGTGATTGTAGATTCTTACATTCGTATTCGAAAGAAAAATCAAATATTTGATTGCAAGTAATCTCTGAATCCACGTTTCTGATTCCTTCAAAAAAGGGATGATTTAACGATTCACTGACAGAAAATCGTTGATCACAGTCCCATTGGATTAAATTTTCGATTAAATCAATTGCCAAATTTGACGCCATAGGATAAATTACATTGAATGGAGTTGGTTGATATATACATCTTGAAAAATAAAAATGCCAATTTTTGGCCCTAATAAGGCTTTTTGGCGGACTACCCAAGACTTTTAAAATCTCCTCAATTTGTGTGATCTGATCCTTGCCGGCGAAAAGGGGTCTTCTACCGTATAATTCGGCAACTATACAGCCCACGGCCCATAAATCAATTGATTTACCATAGCTTTTAGTGCTGATCATTAATTCCGGAGCCCTATAATACCTTGTGGCGACATAACTGGTGATAGGACACTCTTTAATACCCGGTTTGAAATACTTTGGATTGATGCCTCTAGCAAGACCAAAATCACAAATCTTTAGATTCCCTTGTTTAGTTACCAAGATATTACCAGGCTTCAAATCTCTATGAATCACATCAGCCGAATGGATATACTTCAATCCACACAATATCTGATAACAAAAATGCTGAATGTGGAATTCACTGAACTGAAATGGCGAATAGATTACCAGAGCAAGATCATAATCACATAGTTCTTGATAACAATATAACCCATCGAAAGGAGTATCATATACTATATCAAGATTGACCAACGAGATAATATTTCTATGGCCATTGAAATGTTTCATAAGACACAATTCTCTTATAGCCCTTCTTAGTAAGGTTTCTGCTTTAAATATTTTATTGACCTTTTTGATTGCAATTTTGACTGGAGGGTCCAGGATTTTTTGGGGGGTTCGAGAAACCGGCGTTGATTTGGTGTCGATTGCCAGGCATACCGTGCCATATGAGCCTTTTCCAAGGATTTTGACCGCTTTATACCTGGCATCAAGGAGAAACACATCCTCTACTTTAATATCCTGACTCATATTTGTGGTTTTTGCAACCGTATTTTTTTGCAGCCGCGAGATAAGAGCGAAGCGAGTCAGAAAACAGTGGCAGAAAAACTGCAAGAAAAACTGCGAAGGAACTACAAAGTGTCTGGTGAGAAGACTGAAAAATAAAAATTTTCAGCCAACATGAGTTCATCAAATTGCAGATTCTATGAAAACAAGTACCCTGAAGTCGACGAAGTGGTCATGGTTAATGTCCAGGAGATCGCCGAGATGGGGGCATACGTCAAGTTATTGGAATATGACAACATCGAAGGAATGGTGTTATTATCTGAATTATCCAGAAGAAGAATCAGATCCATCCAAAAATTGATCAGAGTTGGTAAAAACGAAGTGGCTGTCACTTTGAGAGTCGATAAAGAAAAAGGGTATATTGACTTGAGTAAGAGAAGAGTCAGTGCCGAAGATATCGTCAAGTGTGATGAGAGATATAATAAGTCCAAAGCAGTTCATTCTATTCTAAGACATTGTGCTGAAAAATTCAATATTTCGTTGGAAGAATTATATACTTCAATTGGCTGGCCATTAAGTAGAAAGTATGGCCATGCATATGATGCATTCAAGATTTCTATTACCGATCCATCTGTTTGGGATGATATTACTCCACCAACGGTTGAGATATTGGAAGAATTGAAATTGTACATTTCCAGAAGATTGACTCCTCAAGCCATAAAGATAAGAGCTGATGTTGAGGTCAGTTGTTTCAGTTACGAGGGGATCGATGCGATAAAGAGATCTTTGAGAGAAGCCGAATCTCTTTCCACTGAACAGATGCAAGTTAAGGCTAAATTGGTAGCGGCTCCATTGTATGTTATTTCATGTCAAGCTTTGGACAAGAATATGGGAATAGATTTGTTGAATCAAGCCATCGTCAAGGTTCAAGAATCGATTGAAGCTAGTGGGGGAAATTGTAAGATTACGATGGCTCCAAAGGCTGTTACTGCCACCGAAGATGCTGCTTTACAAGCCTTGTTGGAGAGAAAGGAAGCTGAAGAGAAGGAGTCTTCTGATGAGGAGGAAGAGGAGTAGCTAGGTAATATATGAAATTGATTGGTGAGCTGGTTATTGATCAACAAGGTTACAGGTACTTGTACTCTGTCTCTCTGTTTCTCTATCTCTCTCCTTACATATAATATACATGATCTACGTAACCTACAGAATACATTACTTCTAAAATGGAAGCGACTTGGTGATTATCAACTCTTTGGCATTAGCCCTCTCAACGATATACGCCGGTAAATTTGGGATTAACTGAGACGGAATCCTTAATTCCTGTAACGAATCCGGAAGTAAGAACTGATCGATTTCAATCAATTCTTGATTCCCACTCAAATCAAGAATCTTCAAGTTATCGTGGAATTTGATGTTTTTAACCAATTTTAAATCATTATAACTCAAATCAAGCTCTTCTAAACCTATAGGAAACTCAAAATTCTCCAATAACTTGATCCCCTGGTATGCAAGGTTCAAAACCCGGAGATTCGTAGGTAAAATGACATCTTTTAGATTGGTTATTCTTTTATCGTTTTCTTCAGCATTGGGGTCCATTTCCAAATGTAAAGTATCTAATGAGTTGGGGAAAACGACGTTTTTGAGAGTGGTAATTAGATTATTCCCCAAGTACAAATACCGTAGATTAGTGGGGAAAACCACCTTATTTAGGGTCTTAATATTGTTATATCCAAGGTAAAGTGTCTCGATAGTGGTAGGTAATTTCAATGGATTAACACTATTGACGCCATTATTACCAAGATTTAAATGTTTTACGAAATTAGGTAATTTCAAACCCCTAGTATTAGTCATTGATTCTTGTAAATTAAGCGTTTCAATCAGATCAGGGAATTTGATACTGGTCATTGAATCATTGGGAATACAAGAGATGTCTAAATACTTCAAAGTTTCCGGGAATTTCAGACCTTTAATATTATCTATTGGATTGAAAGCAAGAGATAACCGTTCAAGATTGGGTGGGAACTCAATACCTCTTATATTATCGATTCGATTATGGGAAAGATCAAGTGTATTCAAGTTCTCTGGGAACTCGGTGTAATTCAAGAAATAGATCTTGTTTTCCAGCAAATTCAACACTTCAAGATTATCAGGAAGTTTTAAACTATCGATCGAAGTAATGGAGTTATTTGATGCAATAAGAATCTTGAGGTCATTGGGCATTTTAAACCCCGTCAAAGTCTCAATACAATAACTACCACTAATGTTCATTATTTCAAGCGAATCGTTGAACTTGACCCCAGGGAAAAACCGTATACAGTTATCACCATAATCTAGGATTTTCAAGTTATCCCAGTACTGTATATCACTCTGGATCTCTTCTCCCAATGCCGTCAAATCCTGTTTTTCCGTCAAGTATGTCGTATCTATATCATACTTATTGATCACCGAGGCATGGAAAACTTTGTGGCGGTATTTCTCCAAGTTTTGGAGGAAAAGAGTATATTCGTTTTTATCATTTTGGGGGTATTCCCCCCATTTTTTATCGTCGAAATGGATATGATACAGGATGTTTCCGGCACTGGCCATGAAATTGGGGTGTGTCGTTATGAAAGTGTTCAACACGTTCATATTTGCCATGAATTCGTCATTATATTCGACTGAAAAATGGAGATTGTCGACCGATGGCCCGTTTTCGACCGGGGGTTCGACTATAGTGTCAATATCATTAAGGAGAACAATCTGCAAGTTTCCAAAAGCTCGTAGCTGGTCTAGCTGGCGTTTTAAATGGGTGTGTTTCGGCTGGTCATAGAGGATAACAAGTCTCGATGGGGAATGACTGGAGTGGAAGTTGGGGACGGTTTTGGTATCGTTGGGTAGCTGTTTAACTGGAGGTGGCGAAGAAATGGATAGCGAGTTGGCCGTGTCCATGATGATCGATAAAGGTTGGGGAGACAGCTTGATCGAGGCGAGAGCTGAGATGAGATTGTGCGATAGCGAAGAGTTGGAGGTGAGATGAGATGATGAGATAGTGCGAGATAGGGCGAGGTGGTGGTGGTGGTGGTGCGAGATAGGGCGAGGTGGTGGTAGTGCTAGTGCTAGTGCTAGTGCTAGTGCTAGTGCTAGTGCTAGTGCTAGTGCTAGTGGTGGTGGTAGTGCTAGTGCTAGTGCTAGATACTTTCTTGTAATTATACATAAATCTATTAATCTAAACCTTCACACCCCGAAAGCTGACAGAATTCTTCAACGCCTGTCCCAAAGAAACTCTCGTGTTCACCAACACATCGGAATTAAGTTCCTGGGCCGATACATCTCCCGGGTACTGTTCATGAAGAATAATATCTCTGGCCAATATATATCCTCTCAACAAAAGTGCCGACATGGAACATACGAAAAACGCAACTCCGGCAAATATAATGCAATCTATATACTGAGTTGGGTCGACCTTATCTCCCGATCCTCTGACCAATGAAGTGCCAATAATTGGCGAAGTGACCCCAGCAGCCCCAAGAACCGTCCATGTCATACTAAATGTGGTATTCATTTTTCGGAGTCCCACTAATCTGGCCATTAAAGGAGCAGCAGTCCCCCAAACCGTACCCATAATAGCACCCATTATAATGGCAAGGGCTATAACCGTTGCAAAGTTTCTGGCAGGAAGCCACATTGCAAAACAGAAAATGGCTGAAAGAAGATAAGTCTCGAAAATCAAGGTGGTGGGTCCATACTTATCCGCCAAAAACCCCACAATCGGTCTACCAATGGCCGAACCCAACGATATCATAGCTGCCGAAATCGATCCTTGATACTCGGAGTACCCAAGCGATGTCGTATAATGGGCCATCATATATAACGTCACCACGTATCCAAACATACAGCCGATAACGTAGAGAATCAAGAGCCAGAACCCCCAGAGTTTGGCCACATCAACATCAAATAAGAGAAACTCGATCTTATGATGCTTTGATCTTGATCTTATAAGCACAATGGCAACCCATACCAACCCAAAAGAAATGATGGCTTGTGCCCGTAAGCCCCAAAACACATCCTTGACTTCCACCACCTTCTGCATACCGATGTTAAAGATCACCCCTCCAACACCAGACCCGGCAGTGGCCAAACCACTGGCCAAGACTCTTCTTTTCCGGAAAAACTGGGGTAAAATCGTCATTCCGGGGAAAGATATAAGAGCCAACCCACAACTTTGCATCAACCCTTGCGTCAAATACAACTGCCATAAATGCTTGGTCCAAGACGCTAGCATAAGAGACGTGAATTGAACGCAATTTCCAAGTATAATGGTGCCTCTTACACCCAATTTCCCCAGAAAATAGTTGATTACCGGGGTAAATACAAGAGTACCTCCCAACGCAATGCCCCCAATGGCTGCATAATCGAGCTTAGTGGCTCCGGGGAAAGTGTTGTTATTGATATATTCGGCAAAGTAGATTGCAAATCCGGCATTCATCCCCCAGGTACAGGCATTCAAGAGGAAAGATGCAAAACAAATTACCCAGCAATATCCCCGGTCGTATACCAAGTTATCGACGTCGTCGGGGATCTCCGGACCCAGTTTTTTCTGTTCAATGGCATCATCATTGACGGTTGAGTTGGAACTTGTATCTACGGCTGGAGGTGAGGCATCAGCACCGGAATTTACAACGGAATTATCACCATCTGTTGAAGCGGCATTTTGGGGAGACCCGCCAGTTTCCAAATCGGTTTTGGGGCCAGGCTGTGTATAGTTTGACGAAAGCTTTGTCGACATGTTATTGGCATCTCGAGACTCGTTTTGCATGTCAAGATATTTTGAAAAACGGTCTTCTCCAGGATTTATATATATTTTTTTCAGGCTTACGTGAGATTGTGTGTGCAGGACTGCATTTGACAGATGAGGATATGTCGGAACGGTCCCGGTGAGGAAGCCGACTTTTGGCGGATATCAGCCGTGGCGCGATATCAGCCGTGGTGCGACAGGTCCAGGCACTGGTGTTGTACGGCCAGTGGGTGTGGAAATAAGGCCACCGCACCCCACTGGACCGTGGTGGACCAACGGTGGAAATACCCGTGCCATGAATACCCAGCACCAACGTATCTTTAGATGTATGAAGTTTATAAAGCTTAGTGTATGTGATGAATATATGGGCTAGAAGAAATTGCCCACTTAATTCTGGGATATAAAAAATTGAAACTGGACCTGCAAAAAGAGGACCTGTAAAAAGGGAAGAGCCGGGAGTCGAACCCGGTATCCCTCGTAAATTAGTTCAGTATACTTCTGAAAGTCACTTCCCTAAACGAGGATCTTACCGTTAGACCACACTTCCAACAACGACCCAGACTTTAGGTCTCTCCGGTGGTTTTACAGGTTATGAGCACACGAGACTGCCCTTTTTTTATGTTTGGCTTGTCTCACTAACCACTAGGCTATCCTATAGCTCCAGCCCAAATAACTGAGAATTTGGGTTATGAGGTCACATCTTGGGATTTTGAAACTGGTTTTTGAGCATAACCCCATCATTTTTTTCATTTTAAAACTAAACATATCTGCTATACACACATTTCTCTATCCAAAGATCCAAACTTCAGGCAAATTCCCCCATTTGGCCAACTTACAGTCGTCTTCCCCACGGTTCACACCTCATTATCAGTACACCTCATTTTCGCGATGCCATCGACTAACTACTACTAGTACTACTACGATGAAATGGTTCGGTAGGTCGTTTCAAACGGCCCGGGTGTTGGCCAATAGTAAATTGAACAGTATACCGATGGGGAAGACCCGGGATATTGGGATAATTGCCCATATCGATGCTGGAAAAACCACCACGACCGAAAGAATGCTATTTTTCAGTGGAAAAACCTCTAGAATTGGGAATGTCGACCAGGGTGACACCGTGACGGATTATCTCGACAGTGAACGGGAAAGAGGGATCACCATCCAACTGGCAGCCATCACGATTCCCTGGAACAGCCATAAAATCAACATCCTTGACACCCCGGGTCATGCAGACTTCACATTTGAAGTGATCCGGTCTTTGAGGGTTCTCGATGGGGCCGTTACAATTTTAGATGCGGTAGAAGGGGTGGAAGCCCAGACCGAAAAAGTATGGAAACAAGCCCAGGAGTTGGAGTTACCGAAAATAGCATTTATCAACAAAATGGATCGGGATGGGGCGGGATTCAGTAGGACTGTGAAAGAGATGGTTGAAAAATTACATACGAGAGTGGTGCTCTGTACAGTACCATACTTTGAAGAGCAAACCGGCTCCGGGAGTCCGGATTTCAGGGGTGTGGTTGATGTGTTGAACAAGACGTTACTTGTGTGGGATCTTGACGGGGATCCAAACGGAAGGACGATAAAGGTGGTCGATATAAATGATAAGCCGGAGGTGTTGGAGGTGGTTGCAAAATCCCGGGAATCAATGGTTGAAACTTTGGGAGAATTGGACGATCAAGTGGTGGATTCGTTCTTGGAGCATGACGAGAACTGCATGGAGATCCCCACTGATGTGATGTTGAAAGCTATTCGAAAAGCGTGTCTTTTGAACCAGGTGACCCCCGTATTCGCTGGTTCGGCTTTTAAGAACATCGGGGTTCAGCCGTTGATGGATGGGATTGTCTCGTTTTTACCATCTCCGGTGGAAACAAAGATCCCGGAAATCACCAGCAGTGCCAGAGCCACTAAACTGAAGAAACTGAAGAAACTGAAGAACAAAACACCCGAAAAAGAGCCCCAATTGGTGGAAATCCCCGTGAAAATGGACCGACAAAAAGGTTTGGTCATCAATGATTCCCCCAAGTTAACTACGGCTCTTGCGTTTAAAGTCATCACCGACAGAATTAGGGGAGTCATGGTGTTCTTCAGAGTGTATTCGGGGACTCTCAGTAGCAATACTACTTTTGTAAATACTCGTACGGGCGCTTCGTTTCCTGTTAGAAACTTGCTTTTGATGCATGGTGATGAGCCGGAACCGGTCAAGTCGATATCGGCAGGTAATATCGGAGTTATTGCCGGTAATGAAGAGATTATTACCGGAGATACGTTGGTTTCTCGGGGTAATAATCTGAAGGGATTTGGTGATATGGAGAAGAATTTGAAGTTAAACCCGATTGAAATCCCACCTCCTCTCTTTAATTCTTGTATTGAGCCATTAAAAGCGGGAGATGAACGGTACATGAACGAATGTATAGCATCTTTAGTTAGAGAAGATCCATCTCTTTCTGTGTATCAAGACGAAGAATTGGGACAGACGATTTTAAGTGGGATGGGGGAGTTGCACTTAGAGATCGTCAAAGACCGTCTCGTTAATGACATGAAAGCCAAGGTTAAATTGAGAGATGTGGCTGTTTCGTATAAAGAAAGTTTGGTGAAACCAAGTTACGAGACGGTCAAGATCTTTGATGAAGAGACAAAGGTGGGAGTTTCGTTGTCAATTGATTCGTTTCAGGGAGATTCCAGTGATTGTGAGTTTGCCGAGGAAGAAGGGGCTGAACTCTTGGATCAAGATAACAACATCGTCATCTTTGAACCCGATTCGTTTCCTCTGTATATAGCTGAAGCCATTGAAGAAAGAAGATGGAAAAGTGATTTCACGGTTGAAGAACTTCAAGACTCTATTGTCCATGGAATTCAGGTGGGGCTCCAAATTGGAGGTCCGGTACTTGGGTTTTCGCTTCATTCAATGGTGGTTAGGATCAAGAAATGGGATTTCCCCACTGACGATAAGTCAGTGAGTAGATCCAAATTGTTGGAGATCAGTAGAAGAGTGTTTCTTCAGGCGGTGAATGCCATTGACTCGAAACGATTCACGTTACTTGAGCCAATCATGGAAACAAAGGTGTATATTAATGCTGATAAGTTGGGAGATATTACTCAGGATTTGTCCCAAAGATGTAATGCCAATATCTTGGGGGTTGAAGAAGAAGGATCCGACAATATAGACGTTGTTAACTGGGCTAGGGAAGAGGCAGAGAAGATTTACTTGCCGGCTGATTATACCATGAAGAATAGCGAGTTGGTGGTGCAGAATAAGAAGGTGGTGGTGGCAGAGACTCCTTTGAGAGAGATGATTGGGTACTTGAGTAAGTTACGGTCAATCACTAAGGGAAGAAGTACGTTTGATATGACGTATTTGGGGATGAGGAGAATGGTGGAATCGAGGTTGGCTAGTATCATGAAGGAGTTTTCGTAGTATAATAGAGTTGATGGTACTTAAAATATAGCATATATAGGACTATAATGGCATGAAAAATACTATTATAGACAATATTTCTTCTGTTTTCTTAGTAGATACATTGTACCTTTCGTTACACTTATATATAATGTGTCGCCATTGCCTTAATGATTCGTTTTAATTTCATTATCTCTTTCTCTCCCGTTAATTTAATTATAGAAACTGTTGATGCATATGTTTTTCAACACCCACTTTACAACATACTATTAAAGATTCATGAAAATTTCAGGATGTGAATAAGTTATTATATCATTTTGTTCATTAAATGTTGCTATTAAACCATATTTATTTAAAAAACTATAAAGTAGAATACCCATTTTTGTGATTTATCTTTATTTTTCATCACTTATTAACCTTCGTAACTCCATTTAAACAAATTAAATGTCCAACGTTAACTTTCTGAAGGTCTCCATTATCCAAATCATCCGGTTTGTACACGTCCTGGTGATCTAGGCCCATACACCAAATCACCCCCACAATGCGCAACAAAATTCCCATTTAAACTCACCATGACTGACCAAAACTCCCTCTCTGAACAGGGAAAAAACACATCTGCAACGCCAGAAATTGTCTCATCATTATCACCTACCAATTCTTCTCATCTGCTGTTTTTCCCCGTCGAAAAAGCACAATTAATTGATGCGGTACAGGTGATTGACGAGAACAAAAAATTCAACTCCCAATTGATCGAATATATCGATAAGGTCGCCAATATTTCGGGCAATGATTACCATATTGTATCAGTGTTTGGCTCTCAATCCACCGGTAAATCGACCTTGTTGAACCGTCTTTTTCACACGAATTTTGATGTGATGGATGAGTCAAAACGACAACAAACGACCAAGGGAATCTGGTTGGCGTATTCGCCGGAGGTTCTGCAAAGCGGCACTAGCGTCGGCAGTAGCGGTGGCACTGGTGGTAAGCAAGGCGCTAGCGCCGGCGATAGCGGCATTCTCGTGATGGACGTTGAAGGAACCGATGGGCGGGAACGGGGAGAAGACCAGGATTTCGAACGGAAAAGTGCCCTTTTCGCCATGTCTACCCTGGAGATTTTGATCATCAATATTTGGGAGACTCAGATCGGATTATATCAGGGCGCTAACATGGGATTATTGAAAACGGTGTTTGAAGTCAATCTCTCATTATTTGGCAAAAACAAACTTGAAAACGACGATCATAAAATCCTCCTTTTATTTGTCATTAGAGACCATCTGGGGGTGACTCCAGTGGAAAATTTGGCCGAGACTTTGACCATTGATTTGACGAAAATGTGGGATTCTTTGAATAAACCAAAAGAGATGGAAACTCTTAAATTTGATGATTTTTTTGACGTAGCGTTCCACGCTTTAGGTCATAAGGTATTTCAACCGGAGAAATTCGATGAAGACGTCCGGAGATTGGGAGATAAATTGACTGATCTGACCCATTCTGATTACTTGTGGAATCAGAAATATCATCATAATCTTCCTATTGATGCTTGGACCATGTACGCTGATAATTGCTGGGACCAGATCGATAATAATAAAGATTTGGATTTACCCACTCAGCAAATTTTGGTGGCCAAATTCAAGTGTGACGAGATTGTAAATAACCTCTATCAGGAGTTCTTGGTCAAATACCAGGAGTTATGTAATAGCACCATGGTTGATTGCGAGGAAATCGGGTTATATTTGGTAGACTTGAAATCGGAATTTCTTGATCTGTTTGACCTTTTAGCCTCCAAATATAACAGGTCGGTTTACGAACAGAAAAGGGGAGAATTAGACGTCAAGATCTTGGCAAAATTTGCTGAGTTTTTGAGGGTTTTTGCTAAGAAGATGTCTGTCTCGTTATTAGCTTCATTCAAATCGGGGTTGGAAGAAGATGGTGTATTTATTGAGAAAGTTGATCGGTTGAAAACAAAGGTTGTTGGGGAATATACCAATAATTTGACATTTTTATCGATTGGAGAAATCTCCTTTGATGATGAGCTTTCGGCATTCTCTGATGAGTTGGAGGATATTGTTTCAAAACAGCAGGTGATTGAATTGGATGCAATTATCAATAGATTATCTAAGAAATTGGGTAATCAATTGAGCAAGGTTATCACGTTTGAAATCAACTCGATAAACGAAGATTCCTGGGACGTGATTTTAAGTAAATTTAACTCTCTTGTTACTGGTGCTTTGACTCCTTATGGCACATCCGACGATTATGACTTTAAACTTGGTATTTCTGCCACATCTACCGCCCATGCCATTGATAAATTCAAATTCAAGTCATGGTGTAAATTCTATCAACTCATTCGTAAGAATCTTTCAAAAGACAATATCCTTTACATTTTGAAAGAAAGATTCGACGAAAAATTCAGATACGATGAAAATGGAATTCCTAAATTATACAACAATGAATTTGAATTGGAAGCTAATTTCCAAAAGGCCAAGTCGGAATCGATGTCAATTGTCCCACTTTTAACGATGATTAAATTATCTGATTCAAGCGAAATCGTTCCCGAATTTGATATTTTCAAGACTGAATTACGTAAACAATTCAACGAGCCATTGATGGATGATGACGACGAAGATGACGTCGAAGATGCCAATAAATTTAGTCATATAATCTCGGAAACCGATAAAGCGATGGTTTTAAATAAGTTCAAGAAAGAGATTGATGCTAAATATATCGAAACAAAGAGATCAATTGTTCTGCATGTCACATCTATTCCATATTATATTTATCTTATCATCGTTGTGTTGGGATGGAATGAATTCTTGGCGGTAATTAGAAGTCCTGTTTTCTTTACGTTGACTCTTGTGTTGGGTGGTATTACTTATGTTTTGTATCAACTTAATTTGATCAAACCGGCCATGCAAGTTGCCCAAAGAATGATTGAAGAGACCGTCAGTTTAGGTAAGGAGAAATTAAGAGAATTTTTGATTGATGATTCAGAGTTTCATGGGAAAAATTTAGAAAAAATCAAAAAGCAAGAATCAATTGAACTTGATGATTTGGATGAGTAGATAATGGGACAGGAGGGACAGGTGGGACAATGTGGGACAATGTGGGACAATGGCGGGGGAAATGTCGCCCGACATGGCGCTCATGTTCTGATGTCGCATTCCCCAGACGTCGCACTCCCCAGACGTCGCACTCCCCAGACGTCGCATTCTGCCATTCTGCCCTGTCGCATTGACGTCAATGTAACATGAATTAATGTTACGATTATATATTTATAGGGGTATAATATAAGTAATTGCAACCTGTATTGTTACCCCATAACTCTCCATATCTCTGTTCCCCCCGTCCAGTAATATGTGCTGATTGTGCCGATTGGGTTATTCCCCCTGTGGCGCCACTTGTCGTCTTGTAGGCAAAGCGATTGTATTAATGGGCGTCCTGCATCCAGACCCACCAGGATCGTAGTTGCATCGGTTGCAACAAATGCAACATGGATTTCGAGCCTCATATATAAATCGATAATCCCATGAAAAGAAAATCTCCAATAATAATGTCGGTAAAAGGCCCAACGACATTTGAACATAGCTATCAAGACATCAATATTGATCTCGATAACAATATCGAAGATACCGACTATAAAAATTCCCCCATTATCGTGCCGGAATTACTGCTAGATGATAGTAATACTCTGACCGATTCGAATGATGATACATACCACGAAACTTTGGGGCAGTTCTGCGGCAAATTGGACCCGAAAAACATAGATCGATACTGTTCTGGAGTAGTGGATGATTTGAATGAGGCCCTTCGGGATAATTCTCCCATTTCCATGTTACCCAACTTCAATATCAATCCTACCGGCCAGGAAAAGGGCAATTATTTGGCTATAGATTTGGGGGGTCTGACGTTAAGGATAGCGGTGGTGACGTTGTCGCCAAATGGTGAGACTGGGACCCGGTCCCATATTGTCACCGAAAAAAAATGGATCATTAACAACCAGGACAAACTCATAAACTACGACTTTTTCAAGTTCATCGGCTCCAAAATCATTGACACCATTTCGTCACAAAGTGTCCTTAAAAGGTCCCAAAAAATCAACGTAGGTATAACCTGGTCGTTCCCTCTCCACCAGCTATCTCACAATACCGGTCGTATTGTCCATGTTGGGAAAGGCTGGGTGATTGCTGATGAAATCTGCAACAAAGATCTCAAAAGTATCTTGGAAAATACCTGTTCTGAACTCGATTTGAGTATTGACGTCAAAGTGGTTATAAACGATTCTTTGGCGGTATACGCTGCCGGGAAATTTTTATCTTCCAACTTGAAATTGGCTATGGTGTTGGGGACCGGGTTTAATATGTGTTTTTCTCTTAATACTTCGAGTAAATTCCATAAATCAAAAACCCTAGATCAACAGGCGGTTTTGATCAATAGTGAAACGTCGTTGTTCGGTTCAAGTTTGTTTGAATTATCCAATGAATTTGACCAGATGATGGATGATCGGGTATCTCTTGTATCGAGATCTTTCAAACTGCATATGACTACAGGGGGGCCCCAAAACTTGGTGTTTCAACCGTATGAGTTGATGACCAGCGGCCGGTACTTGCCTGAATTGATCCGGTTGTCGTTGGTCAAGCTTTACCGATGCCAGGAGATGTTTGTGGGGACTGAAATCCCCAGTAATAGTAACTTTTTTTTGGAGTACGATGGGTTTTCGGGGGAGCTACTCTGCTTTATCTCTGAAAATACCGATTTAGAGTCGATTAGAAGCAAATTCTCCGGTGATTTCTTCGAGATTTCGCTTGACGATAGCCATAAACTCAAACAATTGGTCGATGCCATCATTGCAAGGGGTAGCTATGTCATCACCACCGCTGTTTTATCGTATATTAAGTTGATGGCCATGCATAATGATGAAGATTTCCGTAATAAGTCGGTGACAATTGGTTACGTGGGACTGGTGATGGTTTATTTCAAAAATTATCGGAGCTTGATCTTACAGTATATAAACGATAGTGAGTATGTGAAGCTGTTGGGGATGTCAGTTGACTTGATGTCGATTGATGATAGTTCGATTGTAGGGGCAGCCGTGGGGGCTGCTTATTTTAATTAGGATAGCATAATATATACCTTTGTACTTAGTTATACTTACTTATACTTATACTTATACTTATACTTATACTTATACTTATACTTATACTTATACTTATACTTATACTTATACTTATACTTATACTTATACTTATACTTATACTTATACTTATACTTATACTTATACTTATACTTATACTTACATTTTCTTTCTTACTTACTTACAACTTATACTTGATCCCAGCAGCTTCAAAATCACTGACAACCAAAGCATTGGCATGGTCTTGCAAATAAGAAGCTGGGAAACTTGGATCATTCTTTGGTCCGTTAACTGTCTTATCTAAAGCTGATTGTTTGGCCTTACCCAATACAATTACCACCACTTCATCGGAATTGTCTAAAATTGTAGATATCCCCACAGTTAATGCATATTTTGGTACTTTATCCAAATCATTTCCAAAGAATCTTGAATTGGCTTCAATGGTAGATTTAACTAATGATACTTTACGAGTGGTGGAAGTCCTGGTACTACCAGACTCATTAAAAGCTAAATGACCTTCGACTCCCATTCCACCCAAAAACAAATGTATCCTACCGTACTTTTTGATTTTGGCTTCATATTCTTTACATTCCTGTTCAACATCTTGTGCTAAACCATTCAAGATATTAATATTCTGTCTTGGGATATCTATATGGTTGAAAAATTTATTATACATGAAATAATGATAACTTTGATCATTTGAAGGGGGTAAATTCAAATATTCATCCATATTGAAAGTCACCACATTCTTGAAACTTACTCTTCCTTTTTGATTAAGTTCAATTAACTTCTTATAAATCCCTTCTGGGGAAGATCCTGTAGGTAAGCCCAAGACAAAGGGGTTTTGTGGGGTAGGATTAAATAAGTTGATTTTATTAGCAATGTAATTTGCTATGTAGTCGGAAGCATCAGTCGATTTAGAGAAAGTAGCTTGTCTCATTGTCTAAAGGTATATGATATACTTGAGTTGTCGGGATAAGAGAGGTATATATATGACAAGATCTACCTTGCATAACGCATCATGCGCATGTTGCATTTTGTGGTGCTTGCATATGGCACGTTGCATTAATTACCAATGTAACGTCAGCGCATGTTGCATTGCAACCTAGCTTATCGGGATTATTTAAATAACCGAATCCCCCACATAATTTACCATAATGATATCCATAATGTTCACCAAATTCACCAATTGTCATTTAATTGATAATGGGATAATATATTATAATCAAGATTTATACATTAATAACCAAACCGGGAAAATTATTAATAATCCTCACGATCCGGTAAATACAAAAATAGTCGACCTAAATGGGAAATTTCTTGCCCCCGGATTAATTGATATCCAGAATAATGGGTTTTTCGGATTAAATTTTTCAAACTTAACAAGTGATAGTTCACCACAAGATGTTGAAATGTACAAGAAATTCTATAATGATGTAATGACCAAATTCTTAGAAACTGGGGTAACTTCTGTATGTCCCACCATAACTTCGAATTTCCCCCAAGTTTACGAGATGGTATTGCCGATCTTGAAAAAATCAAGATCATCGGAAAAATGTGATTCCTTGGGTGCTCATTGTGAAGGTCCGTTCATCAGTCTTATCAAAAAGGGCTGTCACCCAACCGAAACATTTGTCGATGCAAAAGAAGGTAGTCGGAAATTGGATCAAATCTATGGGGCCGATAATTTATTGGAAAATGTATGTATTGTTACGGCTGCTCCCGAAATCGATGGGGTAATAGATATTATTCCATATTTGAGAGAAAAAGACGTGATTTATTCAATTGGTCATACCAATGCCGACTATGAAACTGGATTAAAAGCTGTGGAAAATGGGGCATCTATGATCACCCATTTATACAATGCCATGCCCCAACCACATCATCGGGATGCCGGAGTTCTTGGGTTGATCAATAATCCAATCACTGAAAATACACCATATTTTGGAATCATTTGTGACGGAATTCATGTAGACCCTTCAATGGCTGCTTTGGCATATAAATCACACCCTGATAAATGTGTGTTGGTGACCGATGCCATATTCTTATTCGGATTGAAAGATGGGGTTTACAGATGGGATAGTAGAAATATCGTCAAAGATGGGTTCAAGTTAATGTTGGAAGGAACAAAAACTCTTGCTGGGTCAGGTACTTCATTGATACAATGTGTTAGAAATGTTATGAAATGGACCAATATCTCTTTGGCAGAAGCCGTCAAAGCAGCTACCAATAATGCAGCTAAATCTATTGGAATTGAGAATGAAAAGGGATTCTTGAACCCTGGTTGTGACGCTGATTTAGTGGTGTTGGATGATAATGCCTTTATTCAACAAATATATAAACTAGGTCAACCGATAAGAGTTAATGACCATAACCAGCCTGCCAAATTGATCGCCCAATTATAAATATAAGTAGCATAATAAACATATAGGTACTGTAAAACAATATATGCCTGCAAGCTAAGATTTGCTGGAAGCTAAATTTTGCAGCCATTCCGTAGGATGGATGTTGGCCCACTTTTCGCCGAACACCGGCCATTTTCCAAACAAACTGTTTCCTTACGCAACCACCAACGTACATCACCCTATGTATTTACATATATATATATCTATCTACATATGGCATGAAATTGCCATAATCACCGTTTTCCAGTTACCCTCTCTCGCTTATTCGCTCCAAATCGAGATATGCACCTCAATGCATGGAACGCAACTGCGAATCGGAATCCATGATACTTAAACTCTCCACCCTACACCAAATTAATACCACCAAAAGAAGTGTTATTCATGGCACCCGCTATTATGCCACAGCTAGTAATATCACCGACTTGCATGCTAAATATGAGCTCCCACCATGGCCTAAAAGAGCAACCCCAACTCCTCAAGAAATATTTGGGTTGGACACTACGGATTTCCAATTATCCCAAGTTGAATTCTCCAAAATCCTAAAGAACAAGTACAGTAAGCTATTGAAGATCTACCACCCGGATATTCTCAATAAAATCGAAGTCAATTCCGAAAAAAATCGGCTCATGAGCGTGGATATGAAGCGAGATAGATTCGATACGATTCAAAAGGCTTATCAAGTTCTTAAAGATCCCAAAAGAAGACTTGCGTACGGCCGGTCCGTAACAGTAGATTGGAGTAAATATTCCGGTAACACCAACAGTTTTCACAGTTATCGAATGGCCAATGCTCACAGGAAACAATACAATTTTGGTAATGATGAAGAGTTCTGGAAAGCTGGAACTTGGGAAGATTATTATAAAATGAGATATAACAGAGCTCCCCCTACCAAAGAAGAATTCGATAAGAATAAGTATAAGATCTTGGCGGGGGTTATATGTATAATGTGCATTTCAACGACAATCCAATTGATATTAGCTTTTGAAAATACCAATGATGCCCAATATCAAATTCATCTACAAAATTTGAGATTAATGAAGGAAACTGATAAATTGGGTTATGATGAATACGCCAATAGGTTTTCCACCATCAGACGTTTCTTGTTGAATAGACGGCTGAACGTAGAGGATATCGATCGGTTAAGGGAAATGGAAATGGAAGATGCAAAGGTATTGACCGATTATGCCAAACGGAAAGTTGGCGAGTAGATAATATGTGGAGTAGATAATATGTCTGGTGTATAGTGTACAGAGTATCAATATTATATGTGTTTTGGAGTTTGATGTATATATGGATATTCTCACCACAGAAAAATGGCAGAAATATCTAATGGTTGCAAAATTTGCAGCAACAGAAATGAGGTAATTGGACAAAAGATGATAAAAAACGGATTATAAAAAAGAAAAGTGGGAAAATACAGAGAATGGTCTCAACAGTCGATATACAGACAGCACATACAGATTCTGGAAATAACGCAAGAAATAAAAACAAACATTAGCACTTCAAACTAGACCAATTCAAATCCAAATCAATCTCCGCGCCCGACATACGTCCATCGGTGGTACTCGCGTCGGTAAAAGTCCTACAATCTCCTACAATCTCCCTCCTCATGAACTTCATGAACCCAGAAACGGTCCTCGACCTCAACAATATCCGGTCGGCCCTCGTCCGTATGGAAGATTCCATAGTGTTCGCCCTTATCGAAAGATCCCAATTCTATACTTCGCCCTCCGTCTATAAAGCCAAAAAATATATCCCAAATTTCGATGGATCCATGTTGGACTGGTTCCTACTTCAAGTTGAAAAAACCCATTCTCAAGTGAGAAGATACGAGGCTCCAGACGAAACTCCTTTTTTTCCAAATGACCTTTTACCGGTGATTTTACCCTCGGTCAATTATCCAAAGATTTTGGCTTCTTATACTGACGAAATTAATGTTAATAACGAAATTAAAGATTTTTACGTTCAACAAATTGTTCCCAGTGTTTCATGTGGAGACGGGGAGCAACAGGAAAATTTGGGTTCGGTGTCAACTGTGGATGTTGAATGTTTACAAGTGATTAGTCGTAGAATTCATTTTGGGAAATTTGTAGCCGAATCAAAGTACCAAAATGATAAGGAAACTTACAGGAAGTTGATTGAAAATAGAGATATAAAGGGAATTGAAGATTCAATTACTAACAAAGCGGTTGAAGACAAAATCTTGGAAAGATTGGTAATTAAAGCCGAAGGATATGGGACTGATCCAAGTTTGAAATATAGTCAAGCAAAGCAAAGTAAAGTTGATCCAAAAGTCATTGCTCAATTGTACAAGGATTTTATTATTCCAGTTACTAAGAAAGTCGAAGTAGAATATTTGTTGAGAAGATTGGAGGATGAATAGAGACATAGAGTCTAGATATTTTATGTATAAACTAATAAGTACAATATATTCATTAAAAGATTAACCATCCAATAATGAACGCAACTAACATTAATATCACAGTAAAAGGTAATGAGATACCAAATGGTTCTCTTGCCTTTTTAACAGATCCTGAAGGGGTTTCGGTTTTTTCATTTTCGGTTTGATCGAATTTTTCACTTAATTGGTTGATTTGCTTGTAAGAGTCATTTATTTCCTTGTCTTCAGCTGGGGAGCTGTCATTGGTATCAGCAACAGCTCCACCTGCAGTAGCACCACCAATGGCACCAATGGCACCACCTGCAGCAGCTGGGGCAGCAGCACTGCCAGATGCGGTGTCGACTTCTGAAGGTTTTTCTTCTCTAATAGCATCATCATCACCTTGTACGATATAATTAACTCTTAATTTCTTTTGATTTAACAATGATTTCTTTTCCTTCTCCAATTCTGGCCAAAATTCACTGACTTTCAGAGGATCGGAATCAGTTGCACATGGTAACGATACAATTAAAAATTTATCTTTACATTTGTAATGTTTAGATAAAGGTTGACTAAAAGCTTGTAAAATAATAGCTATTTTAACGGTTTGTCCTGGTCCAACGATACTGGCATTTGGTCTAACACTGTATAATTTAGGGGCAGTGGTCTTAACTTTGAATGCCAATGGTTCAGATGACGAATTGGATATAGTCAAATGTTCAGTTGAAGAAGAGAGAAAATCGCCTGAAGTTAGTAAATATCCTGATCCTATTGTGGGAGCTTAAAAGTGATGGTAAACGGTCGGTAAGTGCCGAATCACACGAATCACTGAAAATGAAATTTCAGCTAGATTTGACGTGATTCGATGAAAACTTAACCAAAATTGACCGGAATTCAATCAAAACAAGGAGAAATATAAATTTGTATATCCCGCTACCATTGAAAGCTTGTATGAATCACCTGGAATCCCCTTCCCTCTTTTTGGCGTCATTTTCGATGTTGTCAGAATATGTATTTCAAGACACATGTCATATTTTGACAGAGGATAAAACGAGTGAAAGTCAGGGGAAAAAGCTGGGATTTTCACAAAATATATATCACTACTCTTCACAAAAACAATACTCCCATTGAAAACTTGGAAAAATCCAATACATACCTTGAAATTCTAAAGTTGATGGTGAAACTTCCATGATGGATGGTGAGAAAAGGATCGTTGATTGTTTATGCGCGTGAAATTGGACGAGCATGCAGCATGGCGAAGCCTGCGAATGCTATTGTCTGTTATAGTGCCGTGGTAGTGAGCCGCTCTACCGCCAGCTTCCCCCCAAAATCCCTATCCTACCACCAGGTCTCCACACACTTGCTACAAATTGTTACAAAATATGACTATTACCTCTACTAACTACACATTAAAAACTAACTGTCTGCCACTAAATACAAAAGCCTGGCTAGTAATCATCTCCTCTACTCACCACCTCCTTCTTATGAGGATGAAGTAAAATAGTATGTTCAAATTGAGCAGTATAACTACCCTTAACGTCCACCAAAGGAGGATAATCATCTACAACCCCAGCTCTGACCAATTGATTTAATGCAAGCAAATACTTTTCTTGTCCTAATCTGTCCAAATATCTTCTACACCAAGGTAAAGTTCCAAAATTACTTTGGATAACCAGTCTCAACCCCTTAGCCAGTTCAGGTAATGAATTACTATCTACATTTGAATTCAAAGAGTAATGACTACATTCACCTTCGGTAATAACATATCCATTCCCGGTGGTCCCAAAAGTTTCAATAGCAAAAGTTTCTCCTTCTTCCATTTTAGTTTCGTCTCCATTGGGTACTATAGGTACAGATTTATCACCATGAATAGAGTAATTAAAGATATTATGACCATTCAAATTCCTGATACATTTAATTGGCCAAGTTTTTCCGTTCAATTCAAGTTCGTAACTTTCCATGGCCTCTTGAATTTCTGCCCCGATATCCGTTAATCTAACATCAATCCCGGCTGCTTTGATTCCTGTATTGGTAGCATCCTTCACCGCATTGAGTAAATTATCGTACTTGTTGTCCATAGTAAATGTAAAGGCAGAATCAACAATTCTCCCATTCACGTGAACACCTATATCAACTTTCATGACGTCTTCGTATTTCAAGACAACTTTATCCCCAGCATTCGGGGTGTAATGAGCAGCTACATGATTAAGAGATAATCCGGTTGGAAATCCAATTCCAGCATCTAAAAGAGTCGATCCGTTGGCGTAAGATCTCACCGAATCTTCAATCAAATTGGCGATTTCAGTCATGGTCATGCCAGGTCTAATAGATGACTGGGCTTTGTGTCTAACTCTTCTATGAATTTCGGCAGCTTTCCGGAAATCTTGCCATTTTTCTTCGTCTTTTCGGTCAAGATACCGTTTTTCTTCGTCGGTTGTCCTGTAACTGTTTATTTCAAGAGGGTACTCGAGCCACTGTCCTTCGGGATAGATTCCATCAGGATACGAATTGGAGATGGCCGTGATCTTCTTCTTTTTTTTGTTTTTCTTTTTCTTCCCGGCTCCACTACTGGATGACGTGTCGGCATTGGTGGTTATAGGGATAGTGGTGGAATTTCCAGGGGCACCGTCACTAGTATTTTCAATTTTAATATCTTGAATTTTTTGTTCGATTTCTTCTGACATGATGATGAAAAATTCTATTTGTACCGCGAATGGTTGCAAAAGACTAGGGTAGAAACACAGATGATAAAAAGGTATTGGAAATTGGATAGAAGGTATTAGAAATAGGATAGTACCCTTGAGTATCCAAAATTACTTGGATATGTCTACTCAAAGTTGGTTGATTTCCTGTCTGGGTTTTGTATTCAAATGTAGAGTCTTCTATTTCAATATAAAATGGTTGCAAAAAAAGTGCAGTAGATCCATTGCATCAAAAATAAGTTGAAAATTTAAGAACTGGTGACAAATAGAGATCAGAAATAAATGCCGAAATAGCGTCACAAAGATAGAGTATCATCATATAATTTCAGAGACATAGAGTGATATTGTTGGACTTGTTTCAGAGACACATTATATTAACTATTCCTTGGAATCAGGGTTTTTGAATAGCCCGACTTTATCGAAATTAATCATCTTACCATCAACTTGCTTTTGAGGTTGAGAGGAGTTTGCAGAACTTGCAAGCAAATTATTGAAATCTGGCGTTTTGAGGAAATTTCTGCTCAAATTAGCCCCTCCAGGAGATGGAGAAAAAAAATTGACATAATCATTCATATTAAAACCAGCGGGTGTTAATGTTAAACCAGAAGATGGTAGACCATTATTATTTTGGGAATTATTGAATAAATTAACTGAAGGAGTTAGTCTATTTTGTGGGGTTTTACTATTAAGACCTGAAGAATTCATATGACGCTTTGGAGTTAATGGAGGTGGAGGGGCAATAAATGAATTGGCTGATGAATTGGATGGTGTATGTTTATGAATTGAAAAAGTACCAGAAGAATTAGGAGCAGATGATGAATTGAATTGATCGTGAATATCTTTTTTTATATGTTTCGTCAGTTTCCCATTGAATTTAGGAGTATTAGGAAAGTAAGATTTAGCCGGGGATGGTGAAGTTGCCAAATACATCAATAAGTCGGCACCTTCATTATCCACATTGCCCTTTTCCTTTTGATTTGATTGAGTTGGAGTTTTCAATAACGACTCATTATTACTACCATGAAGTTGACTTTTTGGTAATGTTGGAGTCGTTTGAACATTATGTTTCAGATTCTGTGTACTTAATGGAGGAGATGGTTTCAATGTCAGAGTTTTACTTGGAGATTTGTCCTCTACTGACTGTAATACCATGGTTGGTTGGTTTTTTAAAGGACTTGAATTCTTCGATTTTTTAATTGGAGAATCCAAAAGTGGTGATGATGATAATAATGAAGCAGCAGCTGAAGATCTCATATGTGTTGGACTCTTGTTATTAGGAGAGTATAATGGAGACGAACTTAGTAAATAATTAAACTTACTTGGAGTTTCCAACGTTTTTTTAGAAACATACTCTTTAAGTGGACTTGAATGTGACGATGAAGGTTTTTTAACTTTATTTTCTACTGGGGCTTGATTTTGCTGTTGTTTGGCTGTAATAGAAGCTTTTGATAATTTTTTTTTCAATTCTTTAGCTATTTTCTCTAATTCCTCCTTTTTCAAACTTGGTTTAATGGCTTTTTCATTTTTATGTTCTATGTCTATATTGGTTGTGTTGGTCATTTCACTGGAATTGATTGGTGATGCTTTAATGGAATCTTTTAAAATATTCATAACAGTCTGAATGAGAAGACTAGCAGATAAGAAACGTTCCTTGGGAAATGATGGGAAAGCTTTCTAAAGAAGAACTGCTGGAATTTGGGAATTCTAAAACTAGTTATGTGCTTGCTGTGAACGTTCTGGAGCTTCAAAATGAATTTAAAGGTTTGCCGAGACGTGTTTCAAAAGAAAAAAACCACTTTAGATAATTTCTGATATGGGAATTTTTTCACAGAAATATGAAAAAAATTGACGCGTCTAATTAAAGAAGGTATTGCCCGATTGGGATAAATTGGGTTATCGTTGCTTAACATGAAAAAGGGTGCATTGTTGAATGTATATAAGGCCTATAAGGTGCATGGTGGGTTTTAATGGCGTGCATGGTGGGATATATAGAAAAGTATAAAAGGACACTAAACTAGTGTGTGAGTTTGTGTCTAGTGTGACTGTAGAGTGTATAACGATTTTTTGCAGCCATTGTCTAACAAACAAGACCCTCTTGAGACTTTTGTGTAGTGCTTAACTAGATTTCGCCAATTTTATATACTTTAGATCAATTACCAAAGTTTATTTTTTAACTTGGTGAAAATTCAACTATGGACCTCCATCATTGGATATTCCAACGTAGACAAAATTAGAGGACCCTAAAAAAGTTGAATATTAATCCTGGTTGTAGAATTATACAAGGCTGATCAAGAGCACTTAATATGATCAAAGCCTTCATATGCAAAAATTTTGCAATAACCATATTGAATTTATATTACCATATATTGAATATTAAATAATAGATTAGGGATCGAAAAACTAAGATGTATTAAGAAAAAAACAGATTCCTAGAAACTTTCATACGCTGAAAGTTTACAAAAAGTATGTAAAAATACTTACAAAAATTAAGAACCAAGCCCCTTCGAGTTTGCTGGATGAACTGCCAGTGGTTTCTATTAAAGCTGCGGCTGTATGAGTCACACTAGTAGTTGAACTTACGTCGGTAGAAGTTTGTTCTGGATTATCTGTGCTGTCCACATGTGAGTTACTGGTGGTAGATGCTACATGAGACGTGATATCACTTAGAGCACTAGTCTTAGTAATAAGATCACCTTTACTATCAGTAGTGACTTCAATCTCACATGGTACAGTTACAGTGATATTTTCAATCTCTGTTATAACCTCACTTGTATAGCTAGTGCATTCTGAACAAGATTCTGTAACAAGAATACAGTCTCCCCTAACACAAACAACTGAGGTTTCATCAATAGTTGAAGAGCCCGTAGATAATTTACCTATCGAATCAGTTGTAACGACAACATCAGCTTCCCCGGTAACTGTAGCACCATCAGAATTAATCACTGTGAAGCTCGTGGTATATCCTGTGCACAACTTACACGAGACACTAGTAGTAGTATTGATGTCAGTCACCGGTCCAGCAGAAGACATACTGTTTGAAGTAGCAGTGTTCTCAGTCATACAAGAAGTTTCTGTAAGACCAGTAATTGCTGTAGTACCAGTAATCTCAGTCGAGCAAGTACCAGTAGTTTCAGTTTCAGTAGAATCAGATGCTGATGAACTGGAGGTTGGGCCATTAGTGCCAGTAGTATCAGTAGAATCAGATGCTGAAGGACCGGTAGTTTCAGTAGAGCGAGATGCTGATGGGCCACTAGTACCGGTAGTGCCAGTAGTATCAGTAGAATCAGATGCTGATGGACCAGCAGTTTCAGTAGAGCCAGTAGTTTCAGTTTCAGTAGAATCGGATGCCGATGGGCCAGTTGTTGGACCGTTAGTACCAGTAGTTTCAGTGCTTTCAAGGTATTCAGTGGTTTCAAGGCTTTCAGTACTTTCAGTAGAATCAGATGCTGATGGACCAGTTGTTGGACCATTAGTACCGGTAGTTTCAGTTTCAGTAGTTTCAGTAGAATCAGTAGAATCAGATACTGATGGACCAATAGTTGGACCATTAGTGCCAGTAGTTTCAATAGAACCGGTAGTTTCAGTTTCAGTAGAACCAGTAGCTTCAGTTTCAGTAGAATCGGATGCCGATGGGCCAGTTGTTGGACCGTTAGTACCAGTAGTTTCAGTGCTTTCAAGGTATTCAGCGGTTTCAAGGCTTTCAGTACTTTCAGTGGAACTGGATGTTGATGGACCAGTAGTTGGACCATTAGTCCCAGTAGTTTCAGTAGAACCGGTAGTTTCAGTAGAACCGGTAGTTTCAGTTTCAGAAGTTTCGGTAGAATCAGATGCTGATGGACCAGTTGTTGGACCATTAGTACCGGTAGTTTCAGTTTCAGTAGAACCAGTAGTTTCAGTTTCAGTAGAATCCGTTTCAGTTTCAGTAGAGCCGGTAGTTTCAGTTTCAGTAGAATCCGTTTCAGTTTCAGTAGAGCCGGTAGTTTCAGTTTCAGTTTCAGTAGAACCAGTAGTTTCAGTTTCAGTAGAATCAGTAGTTTCAGTTTCAGTAGAATCAGTAGTTTCAGTTCCAGTAGTTTCAGTAGAACCAGTAGTTTCAGTTCCAGTAGTTTCAGTTTCGGTAGTACCAGTAGTTTCAGTAGAACCAGATGCTGATGGACTGGAGGTAGGGCCATTAGAACCAGTAGTTTCAGTTTCAGTTTCAGTGGTTTCAGTAGTTTCAGTAGAATCAGATACTGATGGACTGGAGGTTGGACCATTGGTACCGGTAGTTTCAGTAGTTTCAATAGGTCCAGTGGTTTCAGTAGAATCAGTAGTTTCAGTTCCAGTAGTTTCAGTAGAGCCAGACGTTTCAGTTTCAGTAGCTTCAGTAGAACCAGTAGTTTCAGTTTCGGTAGTACCAGTAGTTTCAGTAGAACCAGATGCTGATGGACTGGAGGTAGGGCCCTTAGAACCAGTAGTTTCAGTTTCAGTTTCAGTGGTTTCAGTGGTTTCAGTTTCAGTGGTTTCAGTAGTTTCAGTAGAATCAGACACTGATGGACTGGAGGTTGGACCGTTAGTACCAGTAGTTTCAGTGCTTTCAAGGTATTCAGCGGTTTCAGGGCTTTCGGTACTTTCAGTGGAACTGGCTGTTGATGGACCAATAGTTGGACCATTAGTGCCAGTAGTTTCAGTTCCAGTAGTTTCAGTTCCAGTAGTTTCAGTTTCGGTAGTACCAGTAGTTTCAGTAGAACCAGATGCTGATGGACTGGAGGTAGGGCCATTAGAACCAGTAGTTTCAGTTCCAGTTTCAGTGGTTTCAGTAGTTTCAGTTTCAGTGGTTTCAGTGGTTTCAGTGGTTTCAGTTTCAGTGATTTCAGTGGTTTCAGTTTCAGTGGTTTCAGTAGTTTCAGTAGAATCAGATACTGATAGACCGGAGGTTGGACCATTGGTACCGGTAGTTTCAGTAGTTTCAATAGAACCAGTGGTTTCAGTAGAATCAGTAGTTTCAGTTCCAGTAGCTTCAGTTCCAGTAGCTTCAGTAGAGCCAGAAGTTTCAGTTTTAGTAGCTTCAGTAGAACCAGTAGTTTCAGTTTCGGTAGTACCAGTAGTTTCAGTAGAACCAGATGCTGATGGACGAGTAGTTGGACCATTAGTACCAGTTGTGGAGACGGTGCTACTATCAGAAGAAACGATACCGCTTGATGAGCTGGAACTACTAGATGAGCTGGAACTGCTAGATGAACTGCTCGAAGGTATTGGAGCCCTTGGAGCATCAACACATGCTGGACATGAATCTTGGTTCCTGGTATCAGGAGTGGTGTCCAAGTACGTTATCACGTTCATTCTTATTTTCTGGTCACCTACATAATCCACATGCCATAAGAAAAATTCTTTGGTGAGGAAACCCTCTCCAATATCGAATTCAAATTGGGCTGAACGTTCTGTTGTTAATTTCAATATTGGACCAGAGTAAGTCACATTGGTAATAACTTCGTCGAAGAACCCTATACTATGCAATCTTCCGTAATTTGAAAGTCTGTATGTACCTTGTGGGCCCGTAGCGTCACTAGGTACGTTTTTAATAATGAAAAGAGAGCCCAACTTGTCTCCTACAGGGAAGTTTATAGTTACACCAGGTGATTTAGTAGTATAATAGTCCATAAAGAAAGTAGAATTTTCCCCAATGTCGACACATCCACTACCTAAGGAATTGGCTTCACGTTGAGAGTCCAGTGGGTTTAAGGCATTCACATGTAATTGCATACCATTTAGACATAACGTACCATCAAAGTTGAACGTTTCAGCATTTATTTCAGCAACGGCAGACTTTGGAGAAGAAAGTGATAAGAATCCAGAATTGTCGAATTTGGAAGCAGTGACTTCGAAACCACCCTCCCCAAAATTACCCGTGAGCCACATTTGACCATTATTCAGAAATTCAGCAACTTCAATTTTTGTAGCAAATGTTTCAGAGTTACCTGTACCAATACATGAAATGATACCCATATTATTCAAGGAAGAATCTGGTGCATGAAGGGAAAAGCCGGCAGAATATCCATCCTCAGCAAAGTTATAGTATCCTCCATAATTCAAAAAGTCACCAGAATACTTGATGTTTCTTGACTTGGTAAGCGAGTAGTAATCAACTTCTTCATTGATTGTTAAACTGTAGGGAGTGTCTATACCATTAGGAAAAGACTCCTCTGTGTTTTTAGTAATTGTCCTAGCATTAGCTAAAGATAAAATTCCAATTGCAAAAGCTAGTTTTTCAAGACTAAAGCTAATCATCTGATGACCAAAAATCTAAAATTGCATGATTTTCTGTCTATATATGTTGCTGTTACAATTTACAGAAAAAAAAGCCGTACCAAAAATAAATCTGATTGCAAAGCTTGAAGGTAGTAGTTTTGATCAAAATGGGAAAATAGCGGAAAAATCATCAGGTCCGTCGGATTATCTTATTCTTCCGGTGTTCGGAAAAATGTCACTGTCACCTTGAACACCTTGAACACCTTGAACAATCAAGCCTCATGCCATGTTTATGTGACATTTATGTGGCATCGAGACAATCTGTCAATCAGGATATCTTGATCCATGCACTGTATGCCAAATATATGTCATTCCCTTCTCGATTTGAACTTCCTTCTATTACATGTTCCTCATAATATAATGGAATCCAATATTGTCCTAAAAGCCGGTTCTTCAACGGTTGCTGGTACTTGTTTTCCGTTGCATATAAGCTCAAATTTCATTTTAGTGCAGTTGCATTTTTTGCACCTTTTCAAAAAGTGGATCAAGGCACATATCCAGACAATACAGTCAATACCTGTGGTTCAATATTATCACAAAAAAAGAGACGAAAAGATGATTCTTTGTGTATTTATCTGTAACCAACAGGACTGTATTTATTTTGAGTAACAGTTCAACTAAATAAGTACTACCTAATTAGTTGAAAACAGATACTGTGATAGAGGACTCTCTCTGGTAAGACAGCACGGCTAACTCATTATGAGCCTTGACATCTTATGTTACATTATCGGATCAATTCTTTGATAAATTCTGCCTCTAGGGTACATAAAGGAAGCCACATCTAAAAATACATTGCAATAAACAGTACTACAAAGGCCAATGGCTAATGGCCAATTACCAACGGGCAATTACAAACATTCAAACAATGACTATTATCGAATTCATGATTTGAATAACTAAAAGTATCTTCACTAGTATGGCTTTCCATCAAGTATGGCGATATTTTCTCTCATAGCAACATACCGATTCATTCTCTTCTTTATTTCCTTTATACCATCTCTCGTATATCCCTTTTTCACTTAATCCTGTCTTGCTTGTTAATTTAAATCAACAGTTATAATTCAAGTGTGTCTGCACCAACTTATTTTTTTGTGATTTTCACAGATTAGATATTGGTGCATGGAAGAGATGGTTAATCTGACAAGCAGTATTTAATATAAATGGGACATTTTATCTTCATAAACAAAAAAGACAAACAAAAAAACACATAATTCAGTAATCTTATCCACACCTCGTATCTTGCCATTTCCTTTCTCCTTTCATGTTCAACTCGCTCATCTCCTTCCACCGTTATCGCCCCATCGCCCTATCGCCCTATCTATCGGTCTCACCCGGCCTCAATTTTTCACCATATAAAGCTTACCACTTACCATACATCGCCATTCCCAATGATGATAATTGTGCTTACCATTGCGATACTAGTTTATTTCACTTACCAAGTGGTTGGTAATGCTTTGCCAAAATTCTTCCTTGTTCCAAGTCAACATTGGCAAGATAAAGTGATGCAAGTGATGAATTATCCTACTCCCATATACTTAAAGGTTGGTCATAAAAGATCAAGTTTCAGGAGAAGACTTGTGCTTGCATCGTCACATCCTTCTTATTATAATAACTTCAACAACAACAAACTCAAAATTCATCCCCAGGACTGTGAAAATGAAAATAATGCTTTTATCGGTGCCATGTCCCACCGAGATCCTGATGACACCAATCGAAAGATCATGTTTGGGTTTTTCCATCCTTATGCTAACAATGGTGGTGGCGGTGAAAGGGTATTATGGCAAGCAATTCAAGCAACTCTATTAGCCCAGGAAACTAATATAGCCGTGGTGTATACCGTTAACATAGAAGAACCGGGCAAGATCATCCAAAAGGCCCGGGAAAAATTCGGCATTTCTTGTGATGGTGATAGAGTTGTATTTATCTATTTAAGGAAATATGGGAAACTCATCAGCAATGATTATTGGCGTCATTTCACATTATTGGGCCAATTGTTTGGTTCTTTAATGTTATCTTTAGAGGCTATGTACGAATTATCTCCTGATATTTGGGTTGATACTATTGGATTACCCGGTAGTTATTGGTTTGTATCTACCATCTTGAAAATCCCCATTTTGGCTTATGTTCATTATCCAATTTTACAACAAGACATGTTTAATAAATTGAAATTCAAGAGCTTTTTCGATATATTCAAATTTAGAGGGTCAGTTTCTGATATCAAACAGATCTTCAAATTGGGGTACTGGAGTGCTTTGTACTATTTGTATGTTTATTTGGGTTCTTTAGTCGATGTGACACTTACCAATGGGACTTGGACTTTCAATCATATGTCTTCCATTTGGTCTTGGAACACATCATGGGGTGCTGTCATGGAAGTGTTGTATCCTCCTTGTGGGACAGGAGAAAATGGGCCATTGAGCTTGACAGTTGAACGTGATAATAAAATGATATATATTGCCCAATTCAGACCTGAAAAAAGGCACCATCTCATATTATCTGAGTACAAGAAGTTCATTGTCGAGTTTAAGAAGAGTAGAACTCCCATCAAAAATGCCCCAACGTTAGTGTTCTTAGGATCTTGTCGGTCAGAAGATGATACTGAAACTCTTGCATCGATAAAATCAATGGTCGAAGAACTTGAATTAGTTGAATTTGTAGAGTTTATCGTCGATTGTTCATATGACCAAATTCTTTATCAACTTTCAAAGGTTAAATTTGGTCTTAATTCAATGTGGAATGAACATTTTGGAATTGGGGTTGTTGAATATTTAGATCATGGAGTTATTCCAATCGTGCATGCATCTGCTGGGCCTTTACTTGATATAGCATTAGATCAATCATTGACTCCTACTAAATCTTGGAAAAGTGATTGTGGGTTTTTCTTCAAGAGTATCTCCGATCCTGACTTTGATCATTCCCTCCAAGATGAAGGGGATTTGGTATTCAATGGGCCTGATGGAAACACCAAATATCCCGAATTATCCACTCTTTTAATGAGATTATTCGTCGAAACAGATCTTGTATCTCATACCAATTTGAAGAAGATGAGAGATGTGGGGAAGGAAGTTGTGGCGACTCGGTTCTCTAATAAGACATTTAACCGGGAGTGGATGAAACATGTCAGGCATTTGGTGGAATTGGAAAGATATTATAGAGATACCAAGCGGGAGAGAGTGGAGAGGGTTCATTAATCACTTGTTAACGAGGTAAATTTTGTAGTTTAAATAGTGTTAATATAGAAAGCAAGAGAGTGATAAAGTAGAAGGATAATATGGCTATGTCAGAATTTCTCGGAAGATGTAATGTTGGGAACAAGGTGGGGCACAAGGTGGGGTACCATAAAGAGCGATCAAATTAAGTCAGACCACAAGATGAGATTTTCTCGGTGCTAAGACGGAAGCAATTAAGACCCTACTCGGTGACAACCTATACACATCAACACGGAGGTTAACACAGAAAGCAAGAGAGTGACAAACTAGGAGGATAATATTGACATATCGGAATTTCTTGGAAGATCTAATGTTAGGAACAAGGTGGGGTACAATAAAGAGTGATCAAATTAAGTCAGACCATAAGTTGAAATTTTCTCGGTGCTAAGAGGAGGCCACAAGAGGAAATTTGCTCGGTGCTAAGAGCACGATAAGAGTGAATTAAGTGAGACCGCAAGATGGAATTTTCTCGGTGCTAAGACGGAAGCAATTAGGACCCTACTTGGTGATAACCTATACACATCAACACGGAGCGGGCAAGAAAGACGGATGTGTATGAATATATATATGAGTATATATATAATGGTATTTGCTCTTATATTTTTCTTAACTAAATATAACTAAATATGTCTTCTCCAATTTCTATAACCACAAAAGGGTTCGGTACCATGTCAATGACTTGGACTCTTACTCCCCCACCATTTGAACAATCGCTTGAGACTTTAAAATATGTTTATGAAAAACACGGGGTCAAGTTTTTCAATGGTGGTGACTTTTACCAGATGAATCCGGAATTTTCTAACTTGAAGTTACTTGGTCAATTCGCTGAATCAGTTCAAGATGAAGAACTCATTATTTCCATCAAAGGTGGAATGGATATGAAAACTCACTCACCAGATGGATCGAAAGAGCTGGTTGATTCTTCCATTGAAAACTTGGTCGCTTCTTTTAAACATGTTGACAAGAAGCCAAAACTTCTCTTTGAAATTGCAAGAGTTGATGGAAAAGTCCCATTTGAAGAAACCATCCAATCTATTTACAAACATGTTAAGAATGGTGAAATTGATGGGATTTCTCTTAGTGAAGTCAATGCAGAATCAATCAAGAAAGCAGTGTCTGTTGCCCCAATTTCTGCAATTGAAATTGAATTATCATTATTTTGTCAAGATCCATTTTCGAATGGAATCTTAGCTGAAGCTTCCAAACATCAAATCCCAATTGTCGCTTACTCACCATTAGCAAGAGGATTATTGACTGATCATGCGGCAAAACACCCTGATTTCTTAGGTTCGTTACCGCCTACTGACTTGAGAGTAATGGTCAAATTAGACAAGTTTACCCCAGAAATTTTTGAAACCAACAAGAAGATTTTAAACCAATTGTACGATTTAGCCAAAAATAAAGGAGTAAGTCTTGAATGCTTTGCATTAAGCTACCTTGAAAGTCTCTCAGGACTTGAAAATTTTATGGGGATTCCAAAAGTAACTAAAATCATCCCAATCCCTTCAGGTTCGACTAAAGATAAAATTGACAAAAATTTTGCAACCATTAAATTTACCAGACAAGAGATGGAAGAAATTCAACAAGTGCTTGAAAAAAACAAGGTTTACGGCCATAGATACAACCAAGCAATGGAAGCCAGTTTGAATGGTTAGCTATTCTAGTTTAGAGTAAGTATATGAAATATCTACAGAAATATATAAATATGGTTTATCATTGTGGTTAGTTTAGAAAAAGTACATGAATATATATGAATATATATGGTTTTTCATTTTTGTGGTTAGTGAATTTTTCATTTCGTGGTTTCGCGTCTTGTCCACGACTATACCACCTCAAAAACCTCCAAATCTCCATTCGCATCAACATCGTCCACCATGAAATTAGACGTGGTAAAACAATTTCTGATCCGGTCAGAACGTGTTAAAGGCATTGATCTCCACCCAACCGAGCCATGGGTACTCACCACTTTGTACAATGGGAAAGTTGAAATCTGGTCATACGCCACTAATACTCTAGTTAAATCGATTCAAGTAACTGAATTACCAATTAGAACTGGGAAGTTTATTGCCAGGAAAAACTGGATTGTTGTTGGAGGAGATGACTTCCAAATCAGGGTTTATAATTATAATACTGGAGAAAAGGTTACCCAGTTTGAAGCACACCCGGATTATATTAGGTTTATTGCTGTTCATCCAACAAAACCTTACGTGTTGACGTGTTCTGATGATTTGACGATTAAATTATGGAATTGGGATGCAAATTGGAAATTGGAACAGGTTTTTGAAGGCCATCAACATTACATTATGTCGGTGAACTTCAATCCCAAAGATCCAAACACTTTTGCCACAGCTTGTTTAGATAGAACCGTTAAGATTTGGCTGCTTGGTTCCCCAACTCCAAATTTCACTTTGGTAGCTCATGGTGCTAAGGGGGTTAACTATGCTGACTATTATCCTCAGTCTGATAAACCTTATTTGATTACATGTTCTGATGACAAGACAATCAAGATCTGGGATTATCAAACTAAATCTTGTATTGCTACATTGGAAGGTCATTTATCGAATGTATCATTTGCTATATTCCATCCTGAATTACCATTAATTGTATCAGGTTCCGAAGATGGTACTATCAAATTTTGGAACTCAAATACTTTCAAATTAGAGAAATCAATCAATTACAGTTTAGAAAGAATTTGGTGTTGTTCTCTTTTAGCCAAGTCTAATTTATTGGCTATTGGTGGAGATTCTGGTTATGTTATTTCTAAAATGGGTAATGAAGAGCCTTTGTATTCCATGGATTCAAATAATAAATTGATATATGCCAAGAATTCCGAAGTTTATCAATCCATTATAAAACCAAATAGTACCGAAGGTTTGAAGGATGGAGAAACTTTACCTTTACAACAAAGAGAATTGGGTTCCATCGAAATCTATCCCCAATCTTTGACCCACTCTCCGAATGGAAGATTTGTTGCAGTTGTTGGTGACGGGGAATACATTATTTATACCGCTTTAGCTTGGAGATCAAAAACTTATGGTAAAGCTTCTGAATTGGTTTGGAATTCTCATGATTTTACTAATAATTGCACTTTTGCCATTAGAGAAGGTTATTTATCAGTTAAAATCTATAAAAATTTTCAAGAAGAAATTACTCTTGATTTAATTTATCAAGCTGATAAGATTTTCCCAGGTTATTTATTGGGAGTCAAATCTGATGGTTGTGTTACGTTTTATGATTGGGATTCTGGTAGTTTGGTCAGAAGAGTTGACATTGATGACGATATTTCCGATATTATTTGGTCTGATAATGGAGAATTGTTATCTATCGTAACGTCTCCTACATCGACCGGAGCTGCTGCTAATGTTGATTCGACTTCTGCTACTAAGAATACTCATGAAACCTTTTTCTTGACTTATAATCATGAAATTTTCCAAGATGCCTTAGATAATGATACATTAGATCCACAAGAAGGGGCAGAATCTTCTTTTGATGTATCAGCTACTTTACCAACTTCTGAAGCTATATTATCCGGTAAGTTCATTGGTGATGTGTTCATATATACTACTACTACAACCAATAGATTGAATTATTTTGTGGGTGGAGAAGTCATAAATTTGGGACATTTCGACCATAAGTATTATATTATTGGTTACAAACCAGGCTCCGAAGGGAAATTATATTTAATCGATAAATCCTTCAATGTCGTTTCTTGGTATGTTAATTCAGATGTGTTGGAGTTACAAACTTTAGTTATGAGAGGTGATTTAGAGCAATTCTCAACAGAAGATGTGGAAGATGAAGAAACAGGTGAAGTAATCCCTGACGTATCGAATATCACGGAAGACCAATTATCCGAAGAATATTCAAGTTTACTAAAGGGTTTCAATAAAACTGAATTGAATCAGTTATCAAGATTCTTTGAAAAGTTGGGTTACCTTTCATTATCATTTGCATTATCACAAGATTTTGATTCCAAATTTCAAATTTGTCTTACAAAAAACAATTTGCAACAAGCTTATGAATTATTATTAGAAAATCAAAATGACAGTCCATCCAGTGCTTTAGCTAATGCATCGAAATGGAAAAAGTTGGGTGATTTATCTTTGAAACAATGGAGAATTAAATTGGCTCAAGATTGTTTTTGGTTAGCCAATGATTATTCTTCTTTATTGTTGTTATTATCATCATCAAATAACATCGGTGGATTAACCAAATTAGCCAAAGAGTGTGAATCAAAGGGTAAATATAATATTGCATTCCAAGCTTGGTGGATTATTGGTAAGAAGGATGAATGCTTCAAATTATTACAAAAAAGTGAAAGATTTACCGAAGCTTCATTTTTGGGTAAGAACTATGGAATTCCAACTGATGAGCTTGTTGAAGCTATTAATTCTTGGAAATTAGACTTGAAGAATTCTAATAGGACAAGAATTAGTGATAGATTAATTGTTGATTTTGATAATCAACCAACTGATACTCTAATCGATTTAAATGAATCTGAAGCAAAAGGGGTAGACAATGAAGTACCAGATGATTCAATACCAGAAAAAGTAGTTGAAGCTTAGAGAACAATAAAAATAAATTTCTCATTAAATATACATGTGTCGTAACTATAACAATTATCGTAGCCATTTGATGTGCAATCATTTTGCAAACACCATCTTTTTGTCCATTACATCGTCTTTCTTATCGAGACATACAAAGAATAATTCGTCAGTGCTATTAAATTGTCTCTCTTCAACTCGATTAAACACTTTATGAAGTCGTTCACTTAAAATATCAATTTCAGCATCTTCCCCATCAATTGAAGCAAGCCGTATAACCAAAGTCCCCAGTTTTTTCAAGACATCACAAGCCAAAATCAAAGAGGCATCAGCCATATCAATAGAACTTTTTTCAGGATTTGTCACCGGTAAACTCAACACGGGGTTATTAGCAAATCGTATATGAGGTTTAGTTTGAGTATTGTGATAAGAACCTTTATCTTGTATAAAAGGAGTCGACAAATCGCTTAGTATTAGTTCTGGTTTATAATCAATTGTACCAAAATCAAAATTCCCGGGGTCAAGCACACGGTGCTCAAAACCCAAGTTTGAAAAACTGTTTGAAAGTTTATCAATTTCATCATTGAACGTTGAATCTGATAGTTCACGGGCAAAATATGAGTGTGACGATGATTCCTCGTGATTGTGGAATTTTTGTTTCAATGCCAATTCTTTAAAGTGGTTTAAAATTTGGCCGTGGGCATATTTGGAAAAGATATTCCCTTGAATGGTTGAAACTCCTGTAGGTGGTGTTCCCACAAGTAAATCAAATCCTAGAAAATGACATTTTTTATTGATTTCATCTTCTTCTAATTGGTGGACTTCACACATTTTCAACTTGCAGAATTCAAGCCAATTTCCTGGCGAGAATCCTAAATCTATGATTTTTGATACTTGGGAATTGAAAATTTCAAATTCTTGATTTATATGGTACAATTTACTTTGAGACCTCATATTGACTCGATTAATTTTATCAGCTCTGGTTAATTTGTCGGGATTTGGGGGTTTAAGCTTTGATGAGGATGGTATCGATTGGGCAGAGAGAGACCCAGATTTGTGGACATTCCTTAGCCATCTTAGGCCTAGGTTGGGGTTATGCATGCGGCTAGTAATTTGCGACATGGAGCGATTCGGTGATATGTACGACATTATACCGACATTATACCGACATTATACCGACATTATACCTGCGACATGCGACAATTCCCGTCGCTCGCACCACTAGGGCGCCCGCCCTAGTGATCGTGTCGCTACAATTTCCAACCTCATCTTCACCTTTGAAAAATGTGAAAAATTTCTTCTTCATCCTCGTCGAATCAGTAAACTACCAATTTTTCTTTGGGAGACGATAAAACATGTCTAAGCTTACTTCTACTAACGTTCGTGAAAACGTTCATAAATTATTGGAACACTCCAATGAAACTAAAAAGAGAAACTTTTTAGAAACCGTTGAATTACAAGTTGGTTTAAAGAACTACGATCCTCAAAGAGATAAACGTTTCTCTGGTACTTTAAAATTACCAGTTGTTCCAAGACCAAACATGACCATCTGTATTTTTGGTGATGCTTTTGATGTTGACAGAGCTAAATCTATTGGTGTCGACGCCATGTCTGTTGATGACTTGAAGAAATTGAACAAGAACAAGAAATTAATTAAAAAATTAGCCAAGAAGTACAACGCTTTCGTTGCTTCTGAAGTTTTGATTAAACAAGTTCCAAGATTATTGGGTCCTCAATTATCTAAGGCTGGTAAGTTCCCAACTCCAGTTTCCCATTCTGATGACTTATACTCAAAGGTTCAAGATGTTAAATCTACCATCAAGTTCCAATTGAAGAAGGTCTTATGTTTGGCTGTTGCCGTTGGTAACGTTGAAATGACTGAAGATGATTTAGTCAACCAAATCTTGTTGTCCACCAACTTTTTAGTTTCTTTGTTGAAGAAGCACTGGCAAAATGTTGGATCTTTGGTTATCAAATCTACCATGGGTCCATCTTTCAGATTATACTAAGTATATTAATATAAATTTCTGATACACCATTTTCGTAGTCACTGTGCTCTCTTATTTTTGTGATGTAGGTAAGTTTATATTTACTATAAGGTCTGTATAATCTATAGTAGAAGGAGTAGAAGAAGGGGAAGTGAAGGAAATATATGCCCGGCCTCGTTGGAAGCTTCACTAGTGTCTCGCTCGGTGGTACTGGCAGTACCACTGACGGTGGTACTAGCGGTGGTACTAGCGGTGGTACTAGCGGTGGTACGAGCGGTGGTTCTTACCGGGCCGCCGCCCTCTATCTGAGGAACAAGCTTCTCTTGCCCAACAGTGGCAGTTGTATTCAAAACACCATAAGAATGTACGGCTATATCACTAGATTCAACCATAGTTGAAGAGATTATCAAAGCAGATACAGTTAAACTATTCAAATTCATGATGAGGAACATGATACATCCTATTGCTCTTATATACTTACATGTTGAGAATCAATACATACGGTTTAGGGCATTTCGGCAAACAGGGTCCCTTATGGATCAGTCCTAATCGGTATATTTGATACCTACAAGACCCCGAAACCCACTCGAAAGTATCGTCTCATCTTGACATCACCCCGAAAATGACAATTGTGGTATTTTTTGCAGCCATATCCCGGCGAAAAATATCCCGGCGAAAACAGGGAACAAAAAATTAACTTTGGTGTTGAAGTAACGTTGCATTAATCTACAGAATATAAACCTTAATTAACTACCCGATGTTTTTTGGCAGCTTTCTTGTTCTTCTTATTGTGTTTCTTTCCACTTGATGTCTCTTGTTGATGGAAAGGACGATTGATTGTACCAGTAACTGCATCCATACCGAAAAATTCTTTATCTAAATCTTCACCTGCACTTTCCAACTTTGCTTGCTTCCCACCATAAAAGTGGGATTTGGCCGCTTCTGTCTTTGTGGTTTCTTCAACTTCACCCACATGCATTGAGAAATTCAATTTTGATAAATCTTTTGCAAGTTCAAATTGTTCCAAAGACAAATTTTTTTCTTTGGCAGCTTTTTCAATTTGGGTTCTTCTAGATTCTGGTAATGTGGATAATCTATATAAATCTTTATTAAATGAACGTTGTTCATCAAGAGAAGGTATAGTTAACGAACCCAGATCCAATAATTTTGGAGGAGGATTGACGAAAAGTAATTTCCCATTAATATAATCTTTCAAGATATAACGTGCAGCTCTTGGCTCATCAGCACTACCATAACCTTGAGTCATATAACCTCTTGATCTAGCATAAGCATTTAATAATTCACTTGCAGTTGGATATTGTCCATTCCCACCATCTTCAACTCGTTTTATATCAATATGAATACCATAAATGGCTTCCAAATAGTATTTTGGAACTCTTTGACATACCAAGGATGTTGGAGGAATATGTTCTCTTAATTGATCAATCGGTAAAACACCATTGCATACTAACTCTCCGTTGGTATAAGCGAAATTTGGGAATACTAACCCTGGACAATCACAGAGTAAAATTTGTGGAGATAAATGGATTGTTTGGAAATGTTTAGTTTTACCAGGAGTGGCTGAAACTGATACTTTTTTAGATCCAACCAATGCATTAATAGTTGAAGATTTCCCAACATTTGGGTAACCTACTAACCCAATTTGGAGCTTTCTATCAGGGAATTCAGGGTCGATATCAAATTTGGGTGCCTTATCAACAAACAATTGTTCCAATTCATGGATTTCCAAAATTTTAACTGATTCGAGAATTTCTTTATCTAAATCTAAATGATCATGAGATTCCTGTTCTTCTTCAATTAATTGATCAACTTGTTCATTTTCCCTTTCTAATTTTTCATTAGCTTTGGCAGCTGAGAAAAATACAAAATTAATATTCTTGGAAACGAAGAATTTAGCCCATTCAACTCTCTGTTCCAAAGTTAAAAGATCCGATTTATTAACTAATAATAAATTGTTTTTTGCCTTATTTTGTTCCGGGTCACTTAAACCATCGACGTAATTAACCAAATCAACCGATCGGAAAAACAACGGATTTCTAGCATCAACAATCTGTACCACCAAGTCACATCTTTCAACCACTCTCCATAATTGTCTCCAAACCTCCAAATTTCTTTCAAAAGGAGTTAAAATCAAATCGTTATTTTCAGTTAATTTGGCTAAATCTCTCCTCCAATCTAAAAATGCCAAATTTTCTTGCCTTTCAATTTGAAATTTCAGTTGCCCCTTCTCCCACTGAGGTCTTCTGGGTATAGTTAATTTGTTTTCGAAAATTTGATGTTTAATTCTAATTTGCTCCATTTCTTCAGGACTTAATAATCCATTCTGATTAACAATCGAAGTATTTCCCACTTTAATGATTTTGATTTGATTATCTCTGTCAGCAGTGAAATCGGTGTCTGCAAGTTGAGCCGTGTTCAAGAATTCGTCAAGTGAGTTTTCTTGTGTAACAGATCTCAACTTAACCCAATCAGCTTCTTTTTTATCAGTTGTAAATCTCATTTCACCATCTGGTAAAATTTGAATGTCGTTTTCATGTTTTCTTTGATTAGCAATAGTTCTACCTAATCCAATAGCATTTTTCTTGTTTCTTTGGATTGGTTTGGGTCCCTTGGGGGCTTTCCACTTTTTTTGTTCCGGATGTAAAGCACCTTTATTCATTTGTGAGTAGTAATTTTTTTGAGATGAGATGAGTATGAGTAAGTGAGATATGGACATTGGTAAGTACAAGGTTTGGAGAGGCTTATGACGGTATAACATACATATATGTATACATTAGAATGTACCTGTACATACTCTTGTGTTATATATATATATATATATACATATATTAACTGTATGTTGTACAGTTCAAAGTATAGTGTAACTAAAGTACCATATTGTGTGCAGGAATGATTTATCAAATATATCCAGAGAGTGTCTGGTGTTGCGGTGCAGCAGATGTAGAGGTAGAGACATCAATGGTAAAACCATAAACCAATTGATCTAAGCGGAAATACATTCATATACACTAAATATATTGGGATAACCATTTGAAACCTTCTCCATATCCCAGTCTCATGACCACCGAACACATAAATACTTCAATAGGTCTTTGTCCTTCAGGTAACTTCCCACCTTCTTTACCAGTGGTGGAAAATAATCCTAAAGCACTCTTTAATTCCATTTCAGAACGGGCATTATGGCTATCGATCTTATTACCTAAAATCAAGAAAGGAACACTATTTAATTCTTCAATTCTAAATAAAGATTCTAATTCAGCTCTACTTTCTTCGAATCTTTCTGGATCGGCACTATCAACTAAAAACACAATCCCGTTGACTTCAGGGAAATAGTCCTTCCATAATCTTCTTGCTTGTTGATGCCCCCCCAAATCAAACGTGGTGAATCTTACAGTACCAATGGCTAATTCTTCAGAGGTTGGATGTAATGTTGGTTGTAAAGTAGCTAATCTGTCGTTTTTCAACATATGTAATAAGGTGGTTTTCCCGGCATTATCTAACCCTAAGAACAACAATTTGGCATGTTTGTTCCACAATCCTAAAGATGATAAAACATCTTGAACTACCTATGTTAGTTGCGTTTTTTTATGTTTTGTAAATGTACATACACCATTCAAAAATCCACATGATGTGCTGGAATTTATTGAATATTGTCGATACGCGAAATGATAGATCATTTGGCAATTGAAAATGTCGTGTGAGGGATAATGTGTTTTTTGGTTATGGACGATGGGATTATGGTTTATCTATAGTATTATCGTGGTTAATAAATATTTACTTAAAGTGTAAAGAAAATATTACAAGTATGTAGTCAATGTTGTGAATACCTCAAAGCATCCTGATAACAGTAAACTTTACATAATGTGTATTAGAAAATGTACATCAAGATAAGCGATTGGATCCATTGAAGGATTAGATTAGGAAATGTGGGGACAAAACTCTTTACCGGGACACTGGTGGTATATATTACGACTTCTCTTCATTTCACCACAACTTTATCATACAGCATAATTTACATCTTTGGACTTATCTTCATATCTATGTGTGGTTTTGTTGTTTCAAAATGTACAGTCTTCAAGTATTTAATTGATTGATATATTTAATCCATCGGTAAGCTTCGAGACAGTTCCGGAGGTCAACTTAGGAGGATAGTCACATCGATTACTTAGGTCGTTATAGGTTTGGGCCATTCTTATTGTAAAATACATAGCTTCGGTGGTTGCAAATTGTTGACCGAGGCAGACCCTTGGTCCAGCTAGAAATGGGATGTAACTCCAGCCAAATCTTCTATCCCACCTTTCAGGGTTAAACGTATTAGCATCCTTCCCGTAGACAGTTAAAGATCTTTGCATTGCCCCTATGTTCAATATAATATTAGTGTTCTTTGGGAGAAACATTTTATCTGTTCCGTTGGGCCCTGCTCCGGTCGGGATCACTGTGTTTGTCTTGGCTTGTCTTAAAGTAGTAGCTACCGGAGAATATAATCGTAAACTTTCATTTATGCAAGATTTCAAGTATGTGCATTTCTTCATTCTTTCAAACGTAATGGACCCACAATCCGTGCCAAACTCTTTTAATACATCTTGTTTAAGTTTATTCCAAATGCTTGGATTGCGTGATAATTCAAAGAAGAGAAACGAAAGTAACGCTGATGTCGTACCTCTTCCGGCTAACATCACACTCAATAATTCATCCTGTAAGATTTTCCCGTCTCTAGTTTCTTTGACTAGTTCATAGAGGAATGTGTACGAATTTTGCAGTCGGTTTTGAATCTCTTCGGGAGAAAGATTCAAGGCCTTTTGAACAAATATTTGAATGAATTCATGGACTTCAGCAACTGCTTTAACATATTCTTTAGGCCTCAATATCCAACATAAATCACCTAAAATTAAACGATAGCTCTGGTATTTCTGTAAGATTTGAAGACTCTTGGTAAATTTTTCTTTTTCATACACCAAATGTCCCAGTGGCCCAGGTAACAAAGAGTCTACAGATTCTCCAAATAAAAACTCTGTGCTAGCATCCCAAGATAAATTGAAAAAAATTGGCTGAAGATCAAAGGTTTCTCCATTATATGAATCAATTTTCTTTTTTAAATGTTGGAAATGTGGTTCCAAAGCTTTAAGATGACTAATTTGATCCTTGGAAAACAGTGGTCTAAGAAGTTGTCTTGAATGTTTCCATTGCTCCCCTTCGACTGCAAATATACCTTCTCCAAGCACATCCTTGAACACTGCTTTACGAGCTCCAATCCCAAAATTATATGATTGAGATGATAAGACGGCTTTGGCAACTTCCGGGTTCCTAGTTATTATCACATAGTTGCCCAATAGCATAGTCTCCAAAGAATCAGTTCCCAATTCCTCATACATATTAGCTTGCCGGTATACACCATATCCTGATTTACTGTTTTCAACTATCTTAAGCACATTCCCAAATCCATATAAACTGTAAGTCCACGAATTTGAAAATACCGGTTTGCAGCCATTTTTATATCTTAAATAAACAAATCTTAATTGGTTAAAAAAAAGGTAGCTCATGCAAATGCACAATATCAAATAGAACATACTTTTAAGTAGTTGATTATAGTTGTCGTGATCACCCTTAATATAGATCCCCTCAATATACTATTAAGCTTTGATAACGCACATGCGTGAGGTGATAATGGAACAAAGAGGTGATACACATATGTTTGTCTTCTCTACTTTCACTCTACTTCCATGACTTACAGCTGTATTTAAGGGTGATTCTGAAAATCTCTGATAAGCTGTAGGTACCGAGAATACCTTTTAGCTTGATATAGTATCGAATGTGGCTGCAAAATCTCTGGTTAGTTCAATATTGACTGTTTATGATCCATTTACCTTTGATTTACTGGCAATATACTAGTGTAGGAATTGCTAGCAAAAACCTTCAGAGACGACTAAGCTGTTTCATTTGTTTATTCACTATATAATTATTTTTTTTTGTAGTTTTACGGTTTTCATGAATTTTTTTGATTTTACAAGGCTTATTTTTGTTTTCATAGCTTTCTTCATTCAAAAAGTTAGGAATCTTCAAGTTCTACTAGAAATATTACTCAATCTGGTTCTTTTGTGTCCTTTCTTACAAAGATATTTGGACACTTTTCACGATTAAGCTCTCAAATTTCTTTTCATTCTCTCAGCTTTAGTATTTTTAGATCCCTGCTTTGACTTAGTTGATGATTACTTTTGTTGAAATCTAACAACTGGAATTTCTTTAATCAATTCAATATATTGGTGTTTTTCCATTTTTCAACTCTCATCCAGATACTCGAAGAAACTCTTAATACAGTTGAGCTAATTCCCAATTTCAATAAAGATTGATTATAAGCATAGCATTCGAATTTGGTGTCAATCATATCATATTCATCAACAAGTGAAATGACTTCTAGCAGTTTTGGCTGCTTGTGTTGAGATGTAGCTTCAACTGTAATATTTAATAAAAGCGTCAATTCGTTTACCATGACTTGAATTCTCAAAACTCAGGCAGTATCATATCCTGACAAAGAATTAGATTCACATTTTGTGTTAATAACTCTAACAGATAAATCATAGATATCCAATGGAACAGAAATGTTGTAAGTACAAGTAATTTCAACAGCTTTTGATTTGTAATCACCAGAATCGAAGTAATATACAATCAATTAAGTCACTTCTTCAACATCTCTTTTGTCAATTGTTTTAATCTTAGGGGCCGTAGTTGAGTGAGGCAAATAACAGACTCCAGCAGCAGATTTGATACCAATGTCAGAAAGTTCTAAAGCAGACTTCAAGTCTTTACTAATTTCATAGTTCATTTCTGGCCAATACTCTGGAAAGTTATCTTCTTTCCAATCTGATTCTTCCGATTTCCACTCGTTTTCAAATTCATTAGATTGTGTACCAAATATATTACAGTAGAAAGGAGAACGTAAATCCATGTTCAAAGTATCAACGGTTTCAACAGTTTCCAAGTATAATTCGAAAAACAAAGGAGAACCAATATCAATTGAAGTGTTAGAAGTTCTTACGATAGAGTATCAGAGCATATCAATTAAGAATTTATTCCTTAAGGTGTTATCAAGAGCGTCAAAATCAAAGACTTGCACTTCATTAGCCATACATTTCAAAGTAGAAGGAAATCTTAAATCCAAGTCAGAGTCATCCAGTGCAGTTTTCGTAGCCATTTTAACAAAAGAAGAAACAATATGATCTTCATTAGAAGACTCCAACATTTTAGAAGTAGCAGAAGCAGAGTGGTTTTTTGGTTTTTAACAATTTATAGTAACCTGGAGAGCAAAGTTCTCAGATATCTTAAGGTTCGGTTTGGCTGCAAAATATGGCGTGTCTGGGTAAAATCATCTATATATTATTTTATTCTGTGAAGATACATCGTAAAACTCAAAAATGATTTGGTCTCCTTCAAAAGGTAAATACTTAAATTCATCTATATAGTCTAAAGTTTTTCATTTTTTCCAGAATCAATGTTGCAAAATTCACCAATCGGAGTTTTAGCGGAATTGAAAGATGAAATTAAATGACTATCCGCACACGACCCGATCTAATTCATCTGTTAACCGAATAATTTACATTATCATACAAGCATGACCCCTAAAAGAACATAAAAAAGACACACACAAGAATTACAAACAATAATACCAAACACTGCTCCACTACCCTTATCATCAACGTGTTCCAATTAACCATGTGGCCCTTATCTTATCTCGCGTCATGTACCTGCATACAAAGAAAGAAATATAAAAACCCGACATGTTATCGATAATATTTATATTTCACTTTACATGACCGATTTTTCAGTAAATAATAGAGACACACACAATAATCTAGGGTTTTGTAATAGTGAAGATAATGGCAGTTTTATCGAAGAAAAGCCATCAAAATACGTGACTTTGATCGTGGTAGGTGCTGGATTGATTGGTCCTAGACACTGCCAACATATATATAATAGACAAGATTGTGAACTTGTTGGTTTAATTGACCATTCACTCAAAGGTCCTGAAGTAGCTGACCAATTTGACACGACTCTTTTCAAATCTGTAGACGAATATTTAGAATATATAGAAACTAATGGTTTAGCCTATCCAGATGGAGCCTTGGTTGCAACACCAAATCATACTCATGTTGAATTAGGAATGAAATTGGCTGCTAAGGGTGTTAATTTGTTGATTGAAAAACCCTTGGACACCGATCCAGCCCAATGTAAAAAATTAATCGACTACTGTCATTATATGGGAGTGAAATTATTGATTGGGCACCATAGAAGATTCAATCCATTTATTTTACAAGCCAAGAAGCATTTGAACAAGATTGGACGCCCAGTTGCAATACAAGGTACATGGTGTATTAAGAAGAATTATGAATATTATTTGGAAAAAAATTGGAGAATAAATCGGGAAAATGGGGGTGGAACTATTTTGATTAATCTCGTTCATGATTTGGATCTATTAATATATTTGTTGGGCCCAATAACCAAAATTTACGCTGAATTATTACCACAACAGCGTGAGTTTGATGTCGATGAAGGTGCTGTTTTGACCATGTCTTTTGCTAGCGGTTGTAAGGGAACCTTTATTTGTTCAGATAATGCTATATCTCCATTTAATTTCGAGAATGGGACAGGTGAAAATCCCAACATTCCCCATTTTCAAGATTTACAAGGATTTTATAGAATTTTTGGGTCTAAAGGAACTTTATCGGTCCCTGACTTAATTCTTTATCACCAGAATTCTTCTTCCTCACTTGGAGGGGAAGATAAACGAATTGGATCGTGGTTAGAACCGGTTGAAGTCAGTGATCTTTCAAAAGGTCTTTACGAAAATCATGCTGAACAGAGTGGAGATACAATGATGATGACACCAACACCATCACCTTCGAATTTTTCCGAATTTTGCAAACCACCTCCGAAACCATTTGATTTACAATTGAATCATTTTGTTAATTTGATTACTGGAGTTGAACTTAATAGTAATTGCACCGGAGAAGATGCACTAAATGCATTGTTATGTATTAAAACTGTGATTAAAAGTATTGAAACCGGACTACCCCAAAATGTTCCCCAAATAGATATGATATGATTTGATTTGATACGATATGATATGTAATGAATAAATATGTACTTCTTAGTTTATGGGCCAATAAGCCGAGCCTTAAATGCTTGGAGACTATCATCTGAATATCCATACATTAAAAACTATTTATCTATTTCTTCCAAAAACTTGACTACTTCTTACCCAAATATTTCTGTTTCAACAGAGCCCATAAAGCGTTGAGCTTAAAGACCTTACGAAGAAAATGTAAAATCACAAACCGAGGCATGTTATTGGAAACCCAAGTAATGAAACTTGCTTTAGCACCTCTATAATAGTTAACCTTGCCCATTTTTGAATTTTCGAAATCATTAACTACTCTGCGGCTATATTCTTCTGGAGTCATTGGGTTGTTTCTTTTGGCCATTTCCCTTCTAGCTTGAACAAGTTCTTCTAAACCTTCCGATTGATATAAAGATGTTTTAGGAACCACTCTGGTATCAGCTATGTTAGTCAAGACTCCACCAGTAACAATGTTAATTACTTTGACACCAAAAGGTTCTAATTCAAATGCCAAAACTGAGGCATACTGATGAATGGCAGCCTTTGAAGCACTATAAATAGAAGAGAAAGGGAAGGGGAATAGGCCAGAAATACTCCCAGTGAAACCAATTGTTCCCTTTGCTTTAATCAAAAACGGAGTCAATTCCCTTACCATTCTAATTTGTCCAAACAAGTTAACTTGAAAGCACTGTTCAACTTGAGTATCAGTGACATCAATTGATGGCATAGTACAAGGTTGACCAGCATTATTGAACAAATATTTCAATTCCCCACCGTATTCTAATTCAATCAACTTAACAAGGTCAGCAACAGATTGGGTCGAAGTAATATCCAATTCAATGATCTTAACTCCATAGTTTTCCAAATCTTTCATTGGTTCGAGCCTTCTAGCACCGGCAATAACATCATAACCTCTTTCAGCAAATTCTTTAGCAGCAGAAAATCCAATTCCTGATGAACATCCAGTTACAACAACCGTACCTTTAGAGCCTGTCATGATAATAAATAATATAAGTTAATAAACCCGGTGAGCAAGCCTTGCGGGTGAATGTGATTTTAGACTTCGGTAGAGTGCATGTAGTGCCATATGATATACCAGTTGACAAGTTGTCTTTCCCATTTATTATTGTGTTATTTAATAACGGTTGTATAATTATATAATTATATATCATATACCCTACATATTCTACATTGTCCCATCTGCCTCTATCGCTTCGATGATTTTATTCTTGAATAGTTTATGCATGAAAATAACCGGATCCGACCCCTTCTCTATATGGAGAACCGGTATATCATAGCAATATTTATCCCACCATTCGGCATTTTCATTTTTGGTGATATCAACGATTTCCAACTTGGTGGGAATCTTGCATGCTTCTCTTGCATTATTGAGCGTCTGCCTAGCAGTATGACAGAGCATGCAATTTTCCTTGGTAAAGAACCTTAAATTAACCGGTTTGACCCCAGAAAACCCAGAAGAGTTACGTAATGGTACGGAGATGGATATGGACCGGCTACCGAGTTTGGAATATAAATCAGTGACCCGGAACATCGTCATAATTGGGAATTTTGTCTTCATTCCTCGCACCTCTTTTACTGGATATTCAATGCAATAGTGGTTCCGCAAAAAATGAAGCACTATCATGCAGGATGTTGCAAATAATCAATCAAAAAAAGAAATGATTCCGCCCAGGATCGAACTGGGGACCTGGTGCGTGTTAAGCACCCGTCATAACCATCTAGACCACGGAACCTTTTTTAAATAGTCGTCGCACAACCATTTTCGCCACCGCACTACGGGACTGTACCGAAGACAGTAGAGACAGTACTGTCTGCGATGCAAAACTTCACAACTGCACTACCATTTTTCGGATGCAAAGATTTGGGGTGAATTATTTATATAGGCAAAAATTGAAGAGATATACATTGAATATATTTTTGAATAAGTAGCTTGACAGCTTATAGAAAAGGGTCCTTACATTTTTTCTTGGTATCTGTCTTTAAATAGCATAAAATTATATATAGTAATTAAAGTCAGCATAGGTTTTGAAAAAGCTCGATTCAGTCGTAGATTGGATCTCCAGACCAAATTACAACAGTTAACAGTTCGGGGTTGGCATTTCAACAACATAAACAGACCCTTACTTGAAGGGTTGACTTGGTTTCATATTGAGTTGGTGGATCTATGTTAACAATTAACAAATTACTGACAAAGCCTAAATCCATTATTCTTTATTTCGAAACAGAACTTGCTTTTTTCCCTGAATGACTCGAGACAACCCATCTTGCGAATAAGGCATCCTAATCATCAGAGTAAATCATTAAAAAGGCTTTGATTTATCCTTCTTATTCGTGTTCCGATAGTCTTCTTTGTCATTTTGCAGCAATAGTTAGACACAGGATTCTCCAAATAACTTATCATAAATGAATAAGCTAAAATCAATCCACCTTAAATCAACGGTGGACGAGATTATGACATGTGTTTTACCAACTATCTTGTAAGAAATGTATTTTTGCCCTCTCTGAAATATGGTATAGAGCCAACATATGTTTAAGCCCAATAAATTTGAGTAACACTGAATTTACTGATAATTATATAGTCAGTGGGGAAATTATTATACTTGTTCCGTTAATTTATCTAACCAAGCTAAGTAGAAGTTCATTTAACGAGCTGTGAATGTGACTACTTATCGATTGACTCGGTGGTAATAGGCTGATAGAATAACTTTGAAAGTATTAATAGATATCCTTTATTTTATAGATGATATTTATTGTAATCAACCCCTAATTCTTGGTATTTTTTGATCAAAGTTATAGAATTAGGTGCAGAAATCAGGCCACGAGAAAACACATTCACTTTGATCGTATTATTTATCTTTTTGCAGACATAAAAGACAATCCTAAAGTAAAAAAAGGTAATTGTAATACACTAAATGTGTCATTATATAGACGAACATTCAGGTACTGAAGTTGCAGATTCCAATATAACAAAAAGAAAATATGTCAAACTGTACTAATTATACTACCAATAGCCGTAAGCGACTACTAATAATCGTAAGAGGTAATCAAAATATATATTTATTTTATTTGAAAAACTATTTATCCTTGCAAATTACAGCGTTTTCGTCCATCTTCGGGTTCCCATCCCAGATACACCAGGTGGTGTTTGTACAGTTACATCTATAGTTCTTCATTACTCTTTGGTCCTGCATATGGTTTTGTGTATACTGATAAAGTATCAATACATGTTGGTGCTCGATAGAATTTGCTCGGTCCGATAACTCTCGGACGAGAACCCTCGTACGACTATGAATGTGGGGAAATGATAATTTATCACCAAATAAATTCAGGAGTCAACGGAGTGGTCTGATCACTGACAGGCACGAGAAAATCGGAGGAATAAGAATTCCAAAATGTCTATAAAAGCGGTACAGATTTCCTGAAA